>WNGW01000003.1:1624067-1643476 GCA_011952105.1 Coreoperca whiteheadi | reverse complement strand
TTCCAGAGCCCAAGCCGTGCGTGGAGGCGAGCCCGACTATCTCTAGTCGGTATCTCTCAACCTCCCGCACCAGCTCAGGCTCCTTCCCCCCCAGCGAGGTGACATTCCATGTCCCTAGAGCCAGATTCCGTGTCCGGGGATTGGGTTGCCGAGGCCCCCGCCTTCGATATGACGACATGGTATTTAAATTCCAGCATGTGCAACATATTTACAGGTGAATGTGCAAAACATTTACAGAATTACTGTACTGTACTGCAATATTTCCATCATAATTGTATGTATTGTGATTTCCTTTTGTGAATCTATTCTGTACATATGACATCTACTGTATGTCTATCCGTCCTGGGAGAGGGATCCCTCCTCTGTTGCTCTTCCTGAGGTTTCTATCATTTCTTTTCCCTGTAAAAATTTTTTTTGGGGGGTAGTTTTTCCTTAGTCGAATCGAGGGCATAAGGACAGAGGGTGTGGATGTTATATACATTGTAATGCCCTTAGAGGCAAAATTGTGATTTGTGATATTGGGCTATATAAATAAAATTGAATTGAACTGAAAAGACGTGGTATAATGATTAAGTGTCAGCCTTGTTGATAAGGACAATTGCAGATGGAAAGAAATCGCTTCTGTCATGTGGTTTTGTCAGACTGCAGCCTCCTGCCAGAGGGGAGTGTCTGTTACAGTTTGTGTCCAAACTGTGAGGGTAGTTTCTGTATGTTTTGTCTGTATGTGGCCTAATGGTTTGTATTTTTGCCTTCAACTGGTTGATCTGCCTGCCTACCTACTTACCTGCCTGTCTACCAGTTACCTGTTACAGCCTGTCAGTAATAGAAAATAAACATTCTAGTCATCATCCTCGGAGAGCTGTCTGAATGGGAGTCCTCTTTCTCTGTTACCTGCTGCCAACACTAAACCCTGACATGACACAGGTCATGGAAGGAAGGTAGATTACAACCCATCACCTTCTCAGCCGAGCGAATGATACGCTGCAGTTTGCCCTTTGTCCTTGGCAGTGGCAGCAGGGTATCAGATGGTGATGGAGGAGGTGAGGATGGACTCAATGATGGAAGTGTAGAAGTCCACCATCATCTTTTGCAGGTTTAATTTTTTCAGCTGCCACAGGCACCTGGCCTTTCTTGAGCTAATTTTGGTGAGCTGATGTTCAGCTCCCTCACCAGGACTTGAGGTCCTGATGGTGCCCACGAATGAAAGGACTCCACAGTGTTGACAGGGGAGTCACTTCTTCCTGTAATCCACAACCATCACCACTGTCTTGAGAGCATTGAGCTACAGGTTGTTCTGGCTGCACCAGGTCACCAGGTGGTCAATCTACTTCCTGTAGACTCCTGCAGATTCATCCCCATTCAGAACTAGTTCAATGAGGGTAAAGGGTAAATGCCATCCAGAAACTTCAGGAGTTTGATGGACTGATGACTGGAGGTGCAGCTGTTTGTGTACAGGGAGAAGAGCAGAGTTAAAAGAAGGCAGCCTTGGGGGGAACCGATGCTGATGGTCCGGGAGTCAGAAACATGTTCTCCCAGCTTCACGTGCTGCCTTCTGTCAGACAGGAAGTCTGTGATCCACCTGCAGGTGTAGTCAGGCACACTCAGCTGGGAGAGCTTTTCCTGTAGCAGAGCCTGGATGATAGTGTTAAAGGCAAAGCTGAAATCCACAAACAAGATCCTGGAGTAGGTTTCTGAGGAGTCCAGGTACTGGAGGATGAAGTGAAGGGCTATGTTGACTGCATAGCCTACAGATCCGACAGGTCTGTAGGCGAACTGCAGGGGGTCCAGGACTGGGTCTGTGATGGCTTTGAGGTGGGACAACACAAGATTCTCAAAAGACTTCATTACCACAGAGGTCAGACCAAGGGATCTGTAGTCCTTAAGTCCCGTGGTCCTTGGATTTTTGGGGATGGGATGATGGTGGAAGATTTGAAGCAGCCTGGCACATGGCATGTCTCCAGTGAGGTGTTAAAGATGTCCGTGAACACCGGAGACAGCTGATCGGCACAGTGCTTCAGGGTGGATGGAGAGACAGAATCTGGCCTGGCTGCTTTGCGGGGGTTTGGGAGTCTGTTGACGTCCCCCTCCAAAATGGAGAGTGTTGCAGTTAACCAGATACTATTGTATGTACAGAATGTTGTTTTGCTCGAAAATATAGACGTTGCCGTCTGATTCACCCAGGGAGTGGAAGCTGTCGGAACCAGGCTGTGGCAGTCACGAGACTGAGCCTGCTGAACAGATGTTGCAACTTAAGATAAACATCATACCATATTTTGTGTTGGTATAACTCACCCAATGACATGTGGACAGGCCATATAACCTTGCCTGTGTGTGCGTGCAATAATTAGAAGAGCAGGGGTGAAAGGTCAACCACAATTTTGCTGGACCGGGACAGGACCTCTCTCAAGAGCTGGGGGAGGTGAAGGGAGTGTTTAACAGCACAAAGCCATTAAGCAGTGTTAGTTTTATAACGGTTATCCTCCCCGCTCTCTCCCTGCTGGCATATGTCGACATGTTTATTGTCAAATAGTGTGTGTGTGTGTGTGCGTGTGTGTGTGTTAAAATAAAAAGAAGTGTTGAGGAGGTGCACCCCAGAAGTCAACTCGAACAGAGTGTGGATAGCACCAGCTACACACACTCCGGGTGCACTTCCCTTGCGCAAGAAAAAAGCAGACTCACTGTGCCTGTGTGCTTATTGACTGGTCTTGACGGATAAAGAACCGGTTGGGAGAATCTGTTTAGGCAGACCCGACAGTGAGAGTCGTTGTTACAGTAGGGGAGGGGGAGCCTCTAGGGTGGGCAGTTGTGGAGAGGCCCAGGCCATTGCTGAGGTGGGGGAGGTGGAGCTGGTGGACTGAAGCTGGCAGATAGGGTCCACCAGCTGACACCATGACATTAGAACTCATTCAGTTTGTTGGCCAGGAGCAAGTTGTTAATGGAGTGGGGGAGCTTAGGTTTGTAGCTGGTGATCTGTCTGAACCCCCTTCAGACAGAAGCAGAGTCGTTGGCTGAGAACTGGTGTTGCAGCCTCTCTGAGTATCGTCGTATAGCTTCTGTCACCGCCTTGCTAAACCTGTCCCTCTCTCCACTCCTGAATGCCTCTTCCTTTTCGAACCGTAGCTGTCTAAGTTTGGCTGTGAACCAGGGTTTGTCATTGTTATAACTCACCCTGGTGCGTGATGGTACACAGCAGTACTCACAGAAGCTGATGTATGATGTCACAGCCTCTGTGAACTGCAGACTGTTTGTAGCAGTCCTGAAAACATCCCAGTCAGTACACACCTGAAGGTCCTCCATAGCTTCACTGGTCCACTGCTTTAAAGTCCTCACAACAGGTTTACAGAGCTGAGGACATTAAAGCATTGGACTATGAAGCTATGGAGGAACTTCTGGTGTGCTTGGTCTGATCCAGAACGTAGCGGCAAGAGTGGTTTTCAATGAACCGAAGACAGCACATGTAACCCCTCTCTTCATTAGGTTACACTGGCTCCCTGTTGTTGCCCGCATCAAATTCAAAGCAATGCTCTTGGCCTACAAGACCACCACTGGTTTTGTACCATTATATCTTCGCTCACTAATACAGACCTATGTTCCTGCCAGATCCCTGCACTCTGCAAACAAACAATGTCTGGTGGTACCATGCCAAAAAGGAAAAAAATCACTCTTTCGCACCTTCTCTGGATTCGTTCCACATTGGTGTGATCTGCCTGCTCCTACAAGATGAGCAGATTCTGTAGCCACCTTTAAAAAGCACCTAACAACACCTAACTGACAATCACTAACTTCTACTTCCTGTCTATATCTAAAAAAAACCTACCTATCCTCCTGTATACTCTAGGCTTTAACAGACTAGTTTTTTGATGCACTTATGCATTTTGTAACCTTGTGTTGTTATAATTCCTTCCATTGTCTTCCTCATATGTAAGTCACTTTGGATAAAAGCGCCTGCTAAATGACTAAATGTAAATGTCTGTACTGACTGGTAACGGCAATGGTGGTCCAAAGCACCTGTACTAGAAGAGTAAACAATTACACTCCCCAGGTGCTCCCGGCTCCTAGCTCCCAGTCCGGACAGTCAGCTAATGGGACAGCTAGCAGCACAGCTAAAGTAGCTAACCACCACCAACAAGTAGTTAAACTCATCTGTCAGCAAATTCCATAAATCCCTGAGAGTTGAAGCAGAACATCCGGAGGACATCAGAGGGAAGACCAGAAAATATACCCTCCATAAAATATGATCTAGTTTCACCAGAGTCAGTGTAAAGTTATAAAAGTGGTCTGCTTCTGTACAGTAATCAGTGATCGGGTCTTGCCGTGGTGCATATCAGAAAGTGTTAAATGATATAATCTAGATAAAATTAGTAATCAACTGCTTGGTTCCGTTTCTATTAGGGTGCACACCATCTGCTCTGTACAGGATTAGTCTTGAATTAGTCCAGAAGTAATCAAAGTTTGAGATGATGTCATATCCTGCAGCAGAACAGACGTTTTTTAACCAGTTGTGGAGACTGAAGAGTTGTGTAAAACTTTCAGAGCTTTTAGAAAGAGTTGGAATGGGGCCAAAACAACATGTTCCTAGAATCTCAATTGTAGCACAGGTACTCAAGGTCTGTTTGAAATTTGCTGCAATTTCTAGCCATGATGTCATTCATTCCAATGTGCATTAGATCAATATTGACAGTGGCATGCAGTCAATGAGGGTCAGTTCAATTAGCTCGACTACCTTGCCACTGGAGAGACAATAAGTGATTGCACCAGGGATAGTTAAATACCTAACAACAGAATCAGCTACTATGAAAATTTCTGAAATGCTGCTTACTACACAGCTGTAGATGGCAATTCTTGGTGAAAGCTGGCGCACGGTGCGAACCAGGCTAGCTGGATTAGCATCAGCATCATTCAGGTTAGGGAAATATCATGGTTACGGTTAATAAAAATCACATCCACATTGCAAGATATTTTAGTGGTAACACCAGGTCTTAAGTTGAAATACTGCATATGGATGAAATTTAATGTCATGTTTTGTGTAATATTTGGCCCAGTGACAGCATATAAACAGAAACTGAAAGTGGTCAAAAAAATGAATCATTGAAATTTAAGACATGCATTCTGCCATCAGTCAGTCTATGTATCTTCCTTTCTCCAAGTTCTTTGAGTGGAGAAAAATCCCAGTTCATACAGACTCTAGGACTTCCCTGTACATTTTGCATAACAAGTACCGGCTGTGATTTTTACTAAAATTATTTATAAAAATGTTTACCCACAGTTTAAATTGAGCCTTCTGGACATCACATTCTTAGTCCTAGGAGTATCTGTAAAACACATATTGTCTAACACAACTTTTAATCCTCAAGAGAAAAGAAGTGTTCGCAGTCATTAACTTTTGAGAATCTGATGTTTTTTGACTTTGCAGCTGTCCAGTCTCACCTGGCCCAGGACAAGGCCCTCTCTTCTGCCTGGCTCTCTGGAAGGTGGTCTCCGGTGAAGCTGAACACCTGCAGCCTGTAGGAGCGCTGGTGACCCCAGCGGTTGGTCTTGTTGCTGGCGATGTGGAGGTAGCGAGGAGTCTTGGTGTCGTAACGCAGAGCAGCCTCCTGTAGAGATGTCACAGAAGGCAAGGTGTCAAGAGTTATTGGCTGCAATATTGGTAGATTAAGAAATTGTTTTAATTAATTTTAATAAATGGTACATGATGTACATACATCATTGGTTGCCAGCAATAAGTGATGAATGGGCAGTGAGCTTTTCCATGGTTGATGTTTTTTAGTCGCTTAATCAGCAAGCTAAGATGCAGGACAAGACAATGGTCCTTGTTTTTGAGTTACATAAGAAAGAGACTTTGGCAGGAAAGCTAATGTGGGTTGTTGCGTAACCCTTACATACTGTTAATTTTGAACAACTTCATGGTATGGTTCTGGCCAATTTTGACCAAGAATCCCCTTATAACAAGTGTCTATACCAAATTTTGAACCACAGATCTATTTAGAATGTATAAATAGCACCTGAAAACGCATCTCTTCCGTCAACACCTAACTGACAATCACTAACTTCTACTTCCTTTCTATATCTTTTCATAAAAATAAAAAAAAATAACTACCTATCTTTCCCTTTGTATACTGTGCTAGGCTTTAACAGACTTACCTTGTGTTGTTATAATTGCTTCCATTGTGTTCCTGCTGACATTAATAAATGGGTGATTAATCCTTAATTAATGTTTCAGAGCGCAGGGACAGTGTATTTTTTAGGTTTTACACCAAAATAAAATGTACTATCACACATATCATGTCCTATTTTACCTAAGACCTGAAAACATAACCACCACAATGATTTAAATATATTTTATTGAAACTGAAAATGACAAGAACATTCTGGAACTGTGTGGTTTCTTATTTGTAACATTACATTACAACCATTAAACACTGTCGTCACTGCTATATCATAAAAAAAAAGTCCTTATAACTACTAATTATAACTATTAACTATTAATTCAACATTAACTAACATTTACCAAACAAACAAAACTAAATATCCTCCTGCTCTGACACCTCATGGACAGTAAGTCAGTCAGTAAGGAAAACATGTTACAGGCAGGCAAGCAGACAGATCTGCAGGCAGGCACAAATCCAAGACAGAGAGGTGGACAGAACCAACATAGTAACAATGACGAATTGACAAAGAAACAATGGAAGTGAACAGGTATATAAAGGGAGAGCTGATGAGGAAATGAAGTGCAGGTGAGGAGTGAACCAACAACCTGCAGGCTGACGAGGGACTCAAGAAACTGAAAATGGCAAGAGCATTCTGGAACTGTGGGGTTTCTTATATGACTATTTATAACCATTACAACCATCAAACACTGCTATATCAAAAAAATTCTCGTAACTACTAATTATAACTAACTAAACAGTTTCATTTGGTGGTTTTTTTGGACTTTTGCCTCGTTCTTGGTTGTTTGGACTGTCACTGCCTGGTTCCATGTATGTTGTCTGTTGGGACATTAAATAAGCCCTCACCTGCTCTACGTAAGCCGTCTGCATTTGGGGTCTTCCTTCCCTTCAACTTATCTCACATACAAGTTTTTCCTTATTTGAATCAAGGGTCTAAGGACAAAGGGTGTCATGTTGTACAGATTGTAAAGCCCTTTGAGGCAAATTGTGGTTTGTGATATTGGGTTATATAAATAAAATTGAATTGAACCTGTGGTGTGAGTATGAGGTTGCTAATGTGTACAACAGCTGTATAAATTACAATTTATAATCACAGCTTGTTACTTTTACAAACCGTGGATAATTAAACCTGTATTTAGCGATTATTATTATTTGTTGTAATGGCCAGTTAACTATTTTGTGGCTTAATGCAAAGGTGTTTTGGAATAAAACCCTTCATTCAGTAATTCATACAAATGGCAGTAATTGGTCAATATCCAATAATGCTGTCCACAGACTTACAAAAATAACAGACATTCTGGTGCATTTGCAGGGAACACTTCATGCTGTAAAAAGCAAGAATAGTAGTAGTTTTATGAACGTTACTGTTACTCATTCCTATACTCTTCTCTAAATGTTAAATGAAACCTAAATGCAAGTGAATATATAAAGGAAGTGAAATGAAGATAAAGACCTGTTCTGTTTTGAGTTGCTTCTCCACCAACTGAGGAACCATTGCGTAGTGATCAGACATCCATGGTAGCGACACATTGACGTATTCCATGTCTTTGGTCTGGAAAACATTCTTAATTCCTGCAAAGGAAATGATGAAAAAAATGTTTGTAATAATTATTGTTTTCTGTTGTAGTTTCCAATCCAAAACTGAGCTGCATTGGGCTTTTTGTTGCTCCTGTAGATCCGTGTCAGGTAGCTTATTTTCATTTTTAAAATAATTTAAAGCTGTACTATATTTTCATGTCTACAATGGACCAAATTACTATGTGTGATGTGGTAGGGGCTTCTCGTAGGGATAAACCCACAGAGAATTCAAATCAAACTACATTGGACACACAGCCAACTTCAGTGATTGATAATGGCTAATCCCAGATTCTTTTTATAACCTGGATGTCAAAGGCATCACTTATTCATTCACATCTATTTGGGGTTTATGTTGTCACATCAGCCCCTGATAAAAGGCTAAGAATCATCTAGTTTTTACTCTATAGCAGCCAGAGAGCTTTAGGCATGCGTGGGAAATCAAATGGATACAATCAGATGGCTTGTAGAAAATCAACAGTACTTTGATACCTGTTTATGGCAAGCAGGGATGTCTGAGGAAGAAAAATCCCAAATTTGTTCAGCTAAGAATCTCTCTTGGCTTAATCAAATTTGCCTATTTTCACTAACCATAAGATACACTTTATATTCCAAAATATGTGTGCACTGTTGCAACTACCATACTGGTAATCATCAAAATGACCGGATTAACCGGTTACAGATATAGTGATATGGTATCTCCTATGAAATGACATGAGTCTTCTGTTTGCGCTAGCAGAACTTTTAATTTAGACTATGCTTTTTTCCATATTGCCCAGCTACATATTGGTCTCTGCCCTGCCCAGATAAATAGATTTAATTCTAGTAGTGCCACTCACCCAACACATCCAGGTCCACCTTGAAGTTGATGAAGTGGGTGTGGATGTTGCCCAGCACCTTCTCCGCCACCTGGTGTCCGTGTTTCAGACTTCCTTCCACCAGGTAAGAAGAGGAAATGTAGCCGGTGGCGTGCACCTTGGCCTCCACTGATCCGCTCTGGTAGAAGATGAAATCCCACATGTAATCATAGTTTCCTATAGATGTGATCGTCCTGAACACCAGGGCGCTGTTCACCACCCCGCCATAACTGTTGTGGAAAATGTCAGAGAAGTGTCTCCTCAGGGGTTGACCCATGTTGTGCTCAAAGACGCAGATTGAATTCCTAAATCTCACCGGGACTGGGACATCGATGTAGCGATATGTGTCCACATAGGTGGCTTCGTGGGGGCAATCCACGCCACGGACCAGTTCGTGTGCGAAGCGCCCTATCCCAATGCTCGAGTCCAGAAACTTGGTCAAGATCATCCCCGGAGTCACTGAACCGTACACCGACATGGCCTCCTGCACGCTCAGCTCGTAGGCTATCCTCTCATCCTTGAAACGCACATCAAACACCCTCATGCCCGTAAGAGAGCTGAGCCCGAAGGCGAAGCTCCAGTCCAGGTACAGGACGTGGTTGTTGCTGACGCTGTAGCGCTTCCCCTCTGCGTAAAACTGCTGCGGGCCCACCTGCAGAGGCTTATGTCTGGGTTTCAGTGAACCATAGTCCGGTGACTCTTTGTAAACTATTTTCTTAACAGACCCCGTGTCATATTTCTGTTGAAGTTCTTCTACGTTGTCGAAGTATTGGCCGTTATAAAGCAGCCGCTCCACTCTCCATTCCAACATGTTTACGCTTTCATGGTTGAGGAGCACCTCAAAGCCCACCGGGTGGATGTACATGCCGCTCATATCCCTGAAGAAAGATATCCAGGTTTTTCTGTCCCCGGATCGTACTCCGCGGGGCATCTGTTCATAAGCGTTCAGCCTCTTGTCCAGACCCACGTCGAAGCTCTCTTTCATGAGCTTCCCCAGCTTGGAGAAGACCTCATCCTCCAAAAACTGGAAAAGCAAGACGTATTCCCCGATGGTTACCGTGCGCGCAGTGATAGGCAGCTCCATCTTATACCTCTCCTTGGTGACGTCTCTGTGGTATGTCGGCTTGGGAAGAGGCCCCACTACGTACTCCTTAATGTAGCCTTGGGCGCCGTGGAAGACCACCACCGTTGCCACTCTCTCCGGCTTGGCGCCTTTCCCGTCCAAGTAAGCCAGCGTGTCCGCTTTCTTTGGCAGAGATAGGTCTATTAAAAACAAGAAATTTTCCGATGGCTTGGTGATCTGGTTGGTGGATATGTCCAAGTCTTTCTGCTTGATCATGTACTGCTGGACCTCCAAGTATTCCTCTCGGGTGAGGTCAGCGAACACGAGGCTGCGCTCGTTGTGTTTGCCCCGCAGCGGGTGGATACGCTGAGCGGAACATTTGGGAGCCCTGCTGGAGTGGATGCCCATCAGGACGATGTTGAGAATGATGGAGGCAAGGACAAAGAGGATGAGTGCCCATTTCAGTAGAGAGTTCATTCTCCGTTCTACCATTACGCACGGGCTTGAAAAAGGGAGGAGAGGAATGAGAGGCAGGAACAGGCGGTCTACGATTTTGTAAGGGAGAGGGGCGCCCCTCAACTCTTCCTGTCTCACTCCTCTCTGCGTGGATCCCGTAACCCCCCGCCCCGTCCCCGCCCGCCACGCTCTTTGAACATTTAAGCATTTTATAATGATTGCGATTAGATGTTCTCAAGAAAAGACAAGAGAAGTTGTGCGAGCATTCTTGCTCCTTTAATTACACAAAATCCAAAAATATTTTATTTTGAAAATTGAAATCATTGGTGGACTCAGGGGAGTGCCCTCCTGGTGGCCCATATAAAAAAAAACGCTGCAAAAGTGCTCTCTTTATGCCCCTATGGTAGATAAAACATAATAAAGTTCTGCATGATAGCCAAATGTGCAAGAAAACATGATAAATTGACCCGAGGCTGCCCTTCCAGTGGATACACTGTGATGAATTGCCATATAGACTGCCCTACACGCTAAAAAATGTGTTGGCTTCTAAATGGCTAAATAGTTATTGATACCACCTGCTGGAACAGTGCTGCTGTGTCTATGGTGGAAGGGAGGTGGTATGACTCAGATCCTGCTTGGTGGGTATCTCCTGGAGCTGCTCAGTTGTCTTTCTGGATCCATCCTGTTCCCTCTTCCTCATCCTCTTACCTGTGTATTTTCTAATCACAAAAATGTACTTATACTTTAAATTTGAATTGCATAATAAAACAATTTTAATCAACCAGGCTTTGGAACTGTCATCAATTCATCATGACTTTCTGCGCACAGGTGCCCCAGTACATGCAGCTGGTGCATATTTACTTTTTTTCGCCTCTGCTCGTTAGATGAGTCCATCACTGGTTTAAATACACCTACATAATATATATATATATATATATATGTATATATATATAGACACAATTCACAAAAGACTGAATTTATTTTTACCCACACATTTCCTTTTGTCCAGGACCAAAAACAAGACTTACCCTTCGTCTTTGTCTTTTTTTTTTACTTTGCTATAATGGCATTACATGTACAGTAAATCTATTTGTGTTTCCAAAACGTATAAAGAATGGAAATTGTGGATAAAGGAAAACAACAGGTGGTTGGAACATAATCTGAAAAGAAAAAAATCCAAACAAAATGGAATCTATTTCTTGAACCCTATATTCTAGTGTTTTGCTTCTAATGTGTATCAGTCTGACTGTATATTTACATTTATGTCAGAAGCTCCACATATAGTTTTAAAAATTAAATAATGTACTTTGTATGGTCAGCGCTGTAAATCCCTTTTAATTTGCTTACACTTTAAAACAGGAAACAAATGGAAGAAACCTCAGGAAGAGCAAAAGAGGTGGGATCCCTCTCCCAGGACGGACAGTCATGGAATAGATGTAGTGTGTACAGAACAGATTCACAACAAAAAATCATAGTATCTTCAATTATGATGACAAAATGTAGGTTATATAACGTAAGTGTAAAGGGCGGATCCAAAAATCGTACTATATACAATTATGATGAAAATTTTGCATACCATAGTAAATATAATTCTGACAAAAAATTTCAATTGTAAAACATAAGCGAAGAGGATGGATGCAGAAAGACAACTGAGCAGCTCCTGGTGATGCCCACCAAGCAGGATCTGAGTCTGACCACCTCCCTTTCCACCACATCCTCATGTGTCTGTCAGTTGTGCTTCCTGCCCTGGAGTTCCCTGATTGTTTCCACCTGTGTTGTTGTGTTCACCTGTGTCCCATTGTCTCCCCTGCCTTAATGTATTTAAGTTGAGGTTTTTCCTTTGTTAATTGTCAGTTTGCCATCATTGTGTTTTGATTCTGCCAGCCTGCCACCTCTAAATATCTATTCCACTCATCCTCTGAGCTGCATGCATTTGGGTCCTCTTTCCCAGTTGCCAGCACCATTTGAGACAGCACGCACATCAACTTGTGTAGAAGGTGGATGGAGGACAGTATGAGTTAGGATCCCATAAACAAACCCAGACTGTTGTGGCAATTTTGCAATACTACTCTGACAAAAAGGATCGAGATAAAGATCTATTTACAATACTGTCACACTTTCCTTGCCATTTTAGATCTGTTGTTATTGTTTTGGGCAATCTCTCTTTGATAGAGTATATTCTTTCAATGTGGCCAGAGTTTTGTTATTGCAGCTGCCACAGAATTCCTAGAACTGATGAAAGATTTTGAGTTATCTTTGCCTTAAAAGCTAGATCTTTATAACTGAAATGTCATGCATCTATCCACTATTGTTTGAGATTTGTGTGATGCTTGGCACAAACCATTGTGAACGGATTATTCAAAACAGCCAATTGTTAAGACGAGAAACTGGCTTTCAATATGTTGTATACAAGAGCTGAGCGGTGGAAATGGTTTACTAGATGATGTCATAAAACCAAAAGTATTGGTGACAACAAATGCATATCATCAATCAATGTAAATGGTCTTTGATTGGTGTTCGCGTTTGTGCCTTTAGGAGGCAAAGCATGCACCTCCACTTGCACCTGTTTCTACAGTGACAACATAAACTAAGAGATATTGGGTGTCTACAAGTCTCAGCTGAATCCTCACAAAATTAAAAATAATCAGAATGTGGGTTAGTTTCAAATCTGGGGTCTGTTCTTCGTACGTCACTTATTACATCCAAGATCAAATGACACATCCAAGATGATAACATCGTGCTAATCATGATCCGGCTAATTGGGTTCTTCGAACACACCTGTTGTTTATGATTAGTATCACTGGACTGAGTTATCTGAGATAATTGCGTGTTCATGCGTTGGTTTAAAAGGGGATATGTATCGATAGTAGAAACTGTCAAGTGAGTTGAGATCCTGGTACCACTGTTTTGTTTAAACTGGGAGTAAGGGAGAAATGAAGAGTAAGATTATCTCTAAAATCCTGATGAGAATGGAGGAACACGCAAGTTATTTTGAAATTGTAAGCTGGTTTGCTAAATAAAAGTAAAATTAATCAAGATTAATCATTAGAAATGTTAGTAAGAATGTTTTTACTAGATGAATGTGCTTTACTAGATCTGAGAGGGCTGGAAGTCTGACAAACTGAAGCACAGTTAAATAAATGTAGCACTGTGAAGACAATGATGACAATGTTATGAGTTTAGAGTGCGACACAGTCATAACAGGAGATGGTCAACAACTGCCAGAGAGGGGGGAAAGGACCTTCGTGGTTCCTCCGGATGCCCAAATAAGGATATAAATTAGGAAGCCAGAGAGAGAAACGGGGTTTCAAATGTTTGTGAAAGTGAAAACTTCTGAACTTTTAACTAATATAAAATATGTTGTCATAAGTTATTAATCACATTATTTTTTTTACAGTGTAGTTCATTGTAATGACATTATTTTTTCCCCCCTCTTTTGTGCAGTTTTAGATGATGCACCAACACTTTAACCTGTTTCCAAGCAAGTGGTGGCTGAAGCATATGCAGTAAGTTGTGTACTTTGTCAAATTTTTACATCAAAAGGGAAGAAAGTGCAACACTTTCATCTGAGAGGGTTTCTTCACTGTCCTGTGCAATGGAAACAAATGGGTATTACAGTACTTTGGACCTGTAAGTGCATAAATAACTTTACCCTAATTTGTATATACATTTACATTGAGTCATTTAGCAGAAGCTTTTATCCAAAGCGACTTACATATGAGGAAGACAATGGAAGCAATATAACAACACAAGGTAACAAAAAGCATAAGTGCATCAAAAAACGAGTCTGATTAAAGCCTAGCACAGTATACAAAGCTAAGGGTAGGAAGGTTTTTTTTTTTTTGAGCAGAGGTAGAAAGGAAGAAGAGTTAATGATTGTCAGTTAGGTGTTGATGGAAGAGATGCGTTTTCAAGTGCTTTTTAAAGGTGGCTACAGAATCTGGTGATCTTGTAGAAGCAGGCAGATTATTCCACCAATTTGGAAAGGATCCGGAGAAGTTGCACAAGAGTGATTTTATTCCTTTTTGGCATGGTACCACCAGACGTTGTTCGTTTGCAGAGCGCAGGTACCTGAAAGGAGCGTAGATCAGTATGAACAAGCAAAGATATATTGGTACAGAACCAGTGGTGGTCTTGTAAGCCAAGAGCATCTCTTTGTACTTGATGCGGGCGACAACAGGGAGCCAGTGTAACCTAATGAAGAGAGGGGTTACGTGTCCTCTCTTCGGTTCATTGAAGACCACTCTTGCCGCCGCGTTCTGGATCATCTGCAGAGGTTTGGTTGTGCAAGCAGGGAGTCCAGCCAGTAGCGTGTTGCAATAGTCCAGTTTGGACAGGACAAGAGCCTGGACTAGGACTTGTGTAGACTGCTCCGATAGGAAAGGTCTGATTTTCCTGATGTTGTAGAGGATGAATCTGCAGGACCGGGTGGTGCTGGCAACATGGCTTTTGAAGTTTAGTTGCTCATCAATTACCACCCCCATGTTTCTGACCGTGCTGGACGGAGTAATGGTCGTTGAGCCTAGTTGAATGGAAAGGTTGTGGTGAATCTTTGGGTTGGCCGGGATCACAAGTAGTTCTGTTTTGTCCAGGTTCAGCTGCAGGTGATGGTCCTTCGTCCAAAGCGCGATGTCACTCAGGCATGCCGAGATGTGAGCAGAAACAGTTGAATCATCAGGTTGAAACGACAAGTGGAGCTGCGTGTCATCCGCATAGCAGTGATAGGAAAAGCCATGCTTCTGAATGACCGAACCGAGGGATGTCATGTAGATGGAGAAGAGTAGGGGACCAAGCACCGAGCCCTGCAGCACCCCTGTATTGAGATGTTGGGACTCCGAGACCTTGTCTCTCCAGGATACTCTGAATGACCGACCCGAGAGGTACGATTTGAACCATCGCAATGCGATTCCAGACACACCCATAGCACTGAGAGTGGACAGGAGGATGTGGTGATTAACTGTGTCAAAGGCCGCAGACAGGTCCAGTAAGATAAGTACGGATGACTTGGATGTCGCCTTTGCCAGTCTCAGGGCTTCCACAACTGAGAGCAGCGCGGTCTCCGTGGAATGGCCGCTCTTGAAACCAGACTGGTTGCGGTCCAGGAGATTGTTCTCTGTGAGAAAGGAGGAGAGCTGGTTAAAAACAGCTCGTTCCAGAGCTTTGGCAATGAAGGGAAGGAGGGAAACCGGTCTGTAGCTTTCTAATAGTGTCGGATTGAGAGTGGCTTTCTTCAGTAATGGTGTGATGCGGGCTTCTTTGAAAGCTGTTGGGAACGGCCCAGTGGTGAGGGAGGAGTTGATAATTTGGGTCAGAGCAGGGACAACAGACGGAGAGATGGCATGAAGGAGATGGGTGGGGATGGGATCCAGCGGGCAGGTGGTAGGCTGGTTAGAATGAATGACCTTGGAAACGTCAGCTTCAGACGAGAGAAAGAAGGGAGCAGACCCGTATCTGGGATGCGTGCGAGGTCGACAGGTGGTGCCGCAGAGAATTGCCTGCTAATGGCGGTTGTTTTCTTGACAAACAAAGACGCAAAGTCAACAGCTGTTAAATCTGATGAAGGTGGGGGAGCAGGCGGAGAAAGGAGAGCAGGGAAGGTTTTAAAGAGAGTGCGTGAGTCAGGTGAGTTGTTGATCTTAGAGCGGTAGTAGTCCATTTTTGCAGAGGTGACATCAGCTGAGAAATTAGAGAGGAGAGACTGGTAGAGACAGAGGTCAGCGGGATCTTTTGATTTACGCCATTTTCTCTCAGCTGACCGGAGGCTGGCGCGATGCTCACATAGAACATCAGATAACCAGGGGGCAGACGAGGATGTGTGGGCTGGTCTAGATGTGAGAGGGCAGAAGTTGTCCAGGCAGGATTTAAGAGTGGAACACAGAATGTCAGTTGCGCTGTCGGTGTTCAAGAGAGAGAGCTCCTCAGACGGAGGGAGCGCCAATGAGACAGCAGAGGAAAAGCACGAGGGAGCCAGCGTACGCAGGTATATACTTGTGTACCTATTCTTTCTGTCTGCAATATGAGTTGCAGGAGTCCACACCTAGAGAAAGGCCTACAGAAAGGCTTACAGAACAGTCTGCAAAAAGAACTGATACAGAGGTGGGCAGTGTACTTTTACTTTTGACATTTGTTGCATGTTTTGACCCTTTTTTCCCCACAAAATTACACAGGGTGACATCTGTTCCCTAAATAAGCAGCATCTTAAAAAAAAATTGAGTATTGTGAGGGGAAAAAAATAGAAATTAAGAGGAGAAATTGAACTCGACATCTTGAAAAAGAGAAAAATTGCACTGGAGATAGAGTTGCTTCAAAAGGACCTTCAGAGTAAGTGCTAATACACTATTTCACACATAGTAGTATTGCTGACTTTACATAACTATGTCTTATTGCAGGCAAAAGATGACTTGCTGGCTTTTCTTTATAAAGAATCGTTTAAATAAAACTCAAGGAACTAAGCATATTTGTCTTGTCTTTTATTACATTCAAAAATGGTCTTTCACAATTCTATCCTGCCACTAGATTGGTCCAAGGGCATTGGCTGGAGGTCGTCGTCAGGCTGCCCCCCCACCACAGGGGTCCTCTCCTTTCTGATAGTGGCAATGTTATGCAATATGGCACATACAACAGTTATGTCACAGGCCCTGTCAGGTGCAACCCTCAGACTTTTCAGACACTGAAATCTTCACTTAAGTTGCCCAAAGGTCAGCTCAATGCGTGCCTTTGTCCTGGCTAGAGCTGCATTGTAACGGGTTTGTGGTCCAGGGTTTGGCTCAGGGAAGGGCATAAAATACTGCCTGCAAGCAAAGCCCCTGTCTCAAAGCAGGAACCCGTCAAAATCCACTGTATAATGGAAAAATGCAGTTTTGTTAGGGTCAGCATAAGTGTGTATAATACTGTGAGCTTGAAATTTCTATGGTCCCTTACCACGTTCAAATAATGTACATAAATGTAACTCTCTGAAAATTCTTGAGTCTTGGCCATTTTTCTTCCACATTTGTTATATGGAACATAGGGTCACACACCGTAAAAGAGATTTTAGTCAGACAAATGCATACTTTTTGATTTCATTATTTTTTTTTTTTTAAGTAATATTTTACTAATCTGGAATATTATAAATTGTAATAGTAATTTACCTGCACATTTACACTGTGAACCCCCTTTCGGTTCACATAATCCCCCTCATTGGGGCCTGGTGGGGCCTTGATGGGGAAAAGTGTGCAGTCTATGGCACCAATCACGTTAGGGAAGCCTAAAGGCCACATACTGTTAGTCATACTTATTGGCATGGTCATGATTGCATGTCTCCTCTCATTTTCTACCGCTTGTTCTCGTTAGGGGTCGTGGGTAACTGGAGCCTATTTCAGTGACTTTCGGGCCTTAGGCGGGGTACACCCTGGACAGTGGCCAACTCATCGCAGGGATGATTGCATGTCATTAACAATTATGTACCTGCAATAGCAAAGAAATCCTGCTTTACATCCTGGGGTCTTAAGTGGCTTGGAAATACCACAAAAACCCCTAAAAACTGTTTGACTGCCAGGTAAACTTTGTGAATGGCACGACAGACGACACTTTTCACTAAGTTCTCTGCATCTCCTGTAGTGTAAAGGAACGTGGCATTTGCAAATAATTTCAGGGCAAATCACACAGTCTGCTGTTGTTAAAGCCTGGCTCCTCCGTGTTGAACACATAATGTGTGGTTCCAACAAATTAATGATGTACATAACATTCTCACGAGAAAAAGGATCTCTCAAATATTACACCATCGAGCTGTGCTAAAGGATCCTATCTATGCCGCAATATGCAGTTACTGTAGCATGTGTACTGACAGGAACTGGGAAAAAAGATCATATTTCTCCAATATTATCTTCTCTGCACTGGTTCCCTGTGAAATCCAGAATAGAATTTAAAATCCTTCACCTCACCTACAAAGCTTTTAATGGTCAGGCACTGTCGTATCTTACAGAGCTCATAGTACCTTATTACCCCACTAGAACACTGCGCTCTCAGAATGCAGGGCTACCTGTGGTTCCTAGAGTCTCCAAAAGTAGAATGGGAACCAGAGCCTTCAGCTATAAAGCTCCTCTCCTGTGGAATCAGATCCCAGTTCAGGTTCGGGAGGCAGACACCATCTCCACATTTAAGAGTAGGCTAAAGACTTTTCTCTTTGATAAAGCTTATAGTTTAGGGCTGGCTCAGGTGAACCTGAACCATCCCTTAGTTATGCTGCTAGGCCTAGACTGTCGGGGGACTACACATGATGCACCTCTCTCTCTTCACCTCTGTCCTCCTCGCCATCCATATGCATTCTCATCCCATAAATGCATGTTACTAACTTGACTTCTTACCTCTCCCAGAGTTTTGTGCTTTGTCGTCCGTCTCTTCTTTCTTACTGTCACTTTCAGCAGGTATTTCAGTGTCCGGAGATGTATCTGAATCTGTTACTATGGCGACCTGCTGGGGCAATGTTGCTGTGTCTATGGTGCAGGGGACGAGTGACTCGGGTCCTGCTCATTGGGCTCCACCTGGAGCTGCTCGGTTGTCCATCTGGACCCGTCATCTTCCCTTATGTTTTACATCCCACACTTTAACATAATTACATATATACAACAATTTTGCCATTGTCATCATAACTGTATAGGTTATAAATTTTATGCTATGAATCTATTCTGTACTTACGACATCTATTGCATGTCTGTCCGTCCTGGGAGAGGGATCCCTCCTCTGTTGCTCTTCCTGAGGTTTCTATCATTTTTTTCCCTGTTAAAGGGTTTTTTTGGGTAGTTTTTCCTTAATCGAATCGAGGGTCTAAGGACAGAGGGTGTCGTATGAGGACCGTCAACAATCAAATCCAGCTAACTGAGTTAGCGAAGTACGAACAACAGACCCCTGGCCTAGACATTGTATTTGTGTCCAGTGAAAGTAAATACAGTGTATTTCCATTTTCTGCTACTTTATTTACTGCTACACACTATTTAATAGCTTTAGTTACTTTACCGTTTCAGATCACTAATACAAAATATATTTAAATAAGTGATGATAGATAAAGACAAGAGACAGGAGAGACAGAAGAAAAACCAAGAGTCACTGCTGTATAAGTCTTCTTCTTTTCCTTTCGGCTGTTTCCTTTTAGGGGTCGCCACAGCGAATCATGTGCCTCCATCTAACCCTGTCCTCTGCATCCTCTTTTTTCACACCAATTAACTTCATGTCCTCACTCACTACATCCATAAATCTCCTCTTTGGTCTCCCAAATAGAACCTCAAAATCTTAAGCTCTGCTACCTCCAGCTCT
>WNGW01000003.1:1535665-1610041 GCA_011952105.1 Coreoperca whiteheadi | reverse complement strand
AGCTGTGGCTCTCTGTCAGCCTGGCTACAATGCTGAAAAGAAACCTGGGGTTGTTCTTATTTTCCTCTATTAGTGATGAGTAGTAGGCTGCTCTGGCATTACGGAGGGCCTTCTTATATATTAAGACTATCTTGCCAGGCTAAACAAGAGTCTCCTAGATAGTTGGAACGCCATTTTCTTTCAAGTTTTCATGATGTTTGCGGGTTTCAGTGTTATACCATGGAACTTCACGTTTCTCAAAATGGAGCTGCCAATAATCAGAGTTGGTTTGTCAGTGGGTGCGTCGCTGAGTGGGGAGAACCTTTTGGAAACGGGAACGTGTTGGTGGTGAACATCAGCCTAGGGCTATGCTTCCTTCAGACGGTCACTCAGCCGCCCTGGATTCCCGGCTGCTCGGGAGCTGCCGGGGAACGGCTAACAGTAGCTAGCTCTAGTCGGTCCGCAACGGCTACTGGGGAGGAGAGAAGCAGTCCAGTCGGTCCGCAACGGCTACTGGGGCTTGGCTAGCAACTACCGACTGAGATCCCATGGTGTGGAACCGCGTTTCCAAATCACTAAGCCTCGCCTCCAATGCTACAAATAAACAACATTTATTACATGTACCATTATCAGTAAAGGAGGCAGAGGAATAGCTAAACATTTGACACAGCGAGAAAGAGAGAGCGGGAGAGGAAGAAGGAGAGAGCGGGAGAGAAGCCATTGCTAGCTGCTAAGGTAGAGACTGGTAGCTAGCAACACTGAAGCGCCGTAAGTGCTTAGGCAAAACTAATAAACGTTGAAATGTAACGTTATAGCAGATAGTTAGTCAATGTAATGAAGAGTCACACAAATTAGCTGTGTTGAGCTAGAGCAGCAAACTACACGCTACAGGTAACAAACAAACACCTGTAACCGGAAAGGAGACAAAACGCTTACGTCAGCACGTCGTCAGCACGTCAGCCACCCTTTATCAAAGATAATTATGAATATTAATACAATTCGTAATGTTATTAAGTTATTCATATACATTTATAATTGCGAGAAGACATGCCCACACGGGTATTCGTGTAGAAGGTCAAAATGGCTGCAGCCTGCTCAATTTAACAAGGGAACAGGTCCCAAAAAGGGGAAAAACAATTCCTGTTCGCTCCCAGGATAATGTACAGCTTAGCTGGCTATGCTACCATGTTATCTGGGCCGTTTGAGATGTGTGTAGGCATGTACATTTACATGTAAAGATACATGGGTTAGTGGAGAAGAAAGAGGAAGGAAAAGCAGACATGGAATACAAGAAATCTCAAATGCCATGGATAAGCGCAATAGGCGTATGGATTGTAGCAGCTTTTGGCTCCACAGTGGCTAAGACTAAAACAGTTTCACCGGTGTGGCATCGGTACAAACGGGAACATAACAAAAAACACACAGAGAAGCACAAGGAAATCAAATGCTGTGGAAGATGTAAAAAGCGTCACTTTATCACACGGTAATCAGACAGCTGACTTCCGTATAACAGTCTTGGTACTGGACTTAAGTCTGATAAAATGCGACTAACACAGTGAGGCATCCAGTGGGGGGGGGCCAACTGGAACGTCTAACACAAATGAAAATGCACAAAGACAGCATGCCGACCGTCACTTCCCAAAATAAGTAAAGCACAATTCACAACACCACACCGTTATAAAATCTATGTCTGCCCAGACACAATAGCCTCTTACTTGCGTCAGTTCACTTTATGCAGTCGATGTCGGTGGAAGAGAGGGACTCTGCAGCCGTCTGGCAGCGATTGGATCAAGTCGCTCCCGTGCAGGTACGGATCTTTATGGAGTAAACAATTGCGAATATGAAAAGTTCTTCAGCAAACACTGTCAAGCGTTTTGCCAAAACTGTGCAGCTTCCCACACTTGAAAGGAAGGGCTTACTCCAAACTGGATTTCACTTGAGTCCGCTTTATTGAACAGTTGTGTTGATATCAACCAGTGACAAGAACCAGGTGAAAAACCGGCAGTCCTTTGCTTTCCCTTTTCCTGCACAGTGGATGAAGAGCTACGTGTTTTGACCAGTGCTTACTGCTGGCTGTAGTGTCTATTGTCCGCCGTTCAGCTGAACAATGTAACACTTTTAAACTGCCCAGGGTACACACTTCTGATTACAGTAATTATAAACATCGTGCGGCGCAGTAATCAGCCTACCGACACAGCTGAGCGGCAGCTCATACCAAACCAAGACAGCCGACCACGCCTCCACGCAGGTCGCCGCCACACCTCCCACTCGATCTTTCCGTGAAGGAAGTATCCTGGGAAGATTGCCTAACACTAGGTGAGCTTGAGGCCGTGATGCTGTCTGTCTTAATGCTACTGCTCCTCCACTGGGATGAGGACAACGAGTCGTCTGACGTCCTGGTGTAGTATGGTGCCTTGGTCGGCCTTGTCACTGGAGTCTCTGGTGATAGTTCCTGAGCTTTTCACCGAAACACTATTACTTGGAGCCACCTTGACATGTGCATCCCTCACAACGCCTTTCGAGTCAGGGTTCACACTGATGACCTTTGCCAACTTAAAATGCCCTCTAAGTGCATTCTGGTCACAGAGCCAAACAATGTCTCCAATGGCAACGTTCCTTTCTGTAGTGTGCCATTTACTCTGGATGAATAGGTTGGGGCCAGCAAGTTGGCTCCAGGACCTCCAGAAAGATCCAACTTGACCTTGTATCTCATGAAGTCTTTTGTAGGAGTAATTAATGAAATCAAACGTTTTAAAGTCCCCTTTCTGTGAGGCTCAACCGAGGAGCAGGCTGTTCGGGGTCACGTAGTCAATCCTATCTTCGCGACTCTGAACTCTAGCATCTATGGGTCGTTCATTAGTAAGGTTAGCTGCTAGCTGAAGGGCCGTCAAGAGTTCACTGTAGCTAAGGTCTTTGCCCCTTCCCATACTTTGAAGGGCTGACTCGGACTGCCGCTTCAGCAGCTCCATTTCCGTGCGGTGAGTCTGCAGGCAGGATCCTCCAGGTCCAGGATGTACCCTTTTTTGCAGCAGCCTCTTCTACTGCGTCCTTGTTCTGTGTCTCCAAGTAGGAGTAGAGATCTCTTAGCACAGGTTTTGCACCAATAAAGTTTGTGCCCGGGTCTGACCAGATTTTCCTCGGGTGGCCTCGGACTGCGGTGAATCTTTGGTAGGCAAGAAGGAAGCTTTCCGTGGACAATGTATTGGCCAACTCAACATGGATTGCCCGACTTGCCATGCAGCAAAACACTACACCCCATACTTTCATTGTTACTCTCTTCTTGACATCGTCCTTAACATGATAAGGTCCAAACAGGTCAACAGCAGTAAACTCAAATGGTGCAGCTGGACTTGTCCTTTCTTCCGGTAGGCTTCCCATAATTTGCTTGCACACGTTGGCTTTGGTCTTCTTGCAGGTTATGCTCCGATCCACCACTTTCCGGGCAATAATTCTTCCTCTTATGATCCATGCGTTTTTCCTCATATGCAGCAAGGTACCAGCTACTCCTGCATGCCCCTCCCTGTGTGCTTCACGGGCTAGAAGGGTTGAGATCCTGGCAGTAAACGGCAGGAGGGGGACAGCTTTGCAGTCCTCTTTCCAATTTTGGACTCGACCGCCACACACCAACAGCCCGCTCGTCTGGTCCCTGTAGACGACTAGACGGTCTGTTGTGGTATTTGGAAAGCTCACACCTTCCTGCGCTGCTAGGCAAAGAGTTCTAAAAGCGTTTTCTCTCTCGCCAACTGTGAAGATACCGGACGCAACTGCCTCCCACTTTACTCGGTCTCGGGTCTTGAGACACAGGAACTTTTTTGCAGCTCTCCAGACCCATGCTATGGTCTTAACCAATCTAGTCATGTTACTGAAGCGTTTTGTGTCTACTGATTCCCCCATTGGTGATCAACTTGATTGCTTTTGAAATCTGCATTCCTCCAGCTCGTTCTTCACCAGGTGAGTTCTGGCAAGTATATCACTGAATGCTTTCTTTTGGATCTTGGTAATACTTTCTCTTGCCTGAACTGCAATCTCTCTAGCAGATTTCATTGGCCATTTAGTCTCAGGAAGGTACAGGAACTTTGGACCTGACTGCCACTCAGAGTCCTCAGTTAAGTCTTCAGGACTAGCCCCTCTCGTGATGATCCACCACCAATCTTGCACGTTGGTACTGCCCTGGATCTCCCCAATTCGGTTTGCGAAGAAGGTTTGGTACCCATAACTTTCACGCTGTATTGCGCCCAAGATGGTCTGGCTATCAATAAGATGATACCATCTCTCCACCTGGATACGGCCATGCTTCTGGAAGTAATTCTTTAGCTGGGCGGCAAAGACTGCCCCGCACATCTCTGCCTTTATGGGGTCCCCATTCTGGTCAAGGGGGGTTAGCTTAGCCTTAGACTCGACAATTCTCACGGTGACACCATGGCTGCAGCTCCAGCGAAGATATAGTACAGCGCCATATATGTGCTCACTGCCATCAGAAAATGTAATGCCACTTGGTCTCGCACAGGGATCTGGTGGTGTAAGTGGCCTTGTGAACTTAATATGGCTTAGGCCAGCATACTCCTCCAGAAGTTTTATGGAATCTTCTCTAAGTTCCCTTGATACTGCTGCGTCCCAGGTGTCGACTTCCGAGATACTTGACCCTGGCTTCTTGGAAAGCTCTCCAGACCAAGATGGCTCCTTTTTGCTTTGCAGGAGCCACCAAGCCGAGAGGATCATATAGTCCTGCGATTTGGCTCAACAGCTCTCTTCTAGTGAGTAGCTCGGGAGTCTCTCTCCTTATCTCTTCTCTGAGTAGGTTTTGACCGAGTCTCAACTTTTTCTTCTTCTTTGAGAAATTCACCCCGATCATTACGTGGAGTTTGTCATCGTCAACTGTGTACCCAAGCCCAAGAGCTTTATGGTCATCTTCTGTAAGCTGGTTTTGCAAGATCACTGTTGTTTCCATTGTCCTGGTTCCAGGCTCCTTCCTCCCACTTTGACCGGAGTAGACCCAAGGCTTCATGTAGAACCCTCCAGCTTTCAGGATCTGCTCGACTTTGGATGTGAGGATCTTCAACTGGTCAAGATCATTATGGGAAGTTAGAATGTCATCGACATAGGCATCTTCCTCCAGTATGCGTCACTCTGCTTCAAAGTGCCTGAACAGGGGTAAGCTGGCAGTTTCACGCATGGCAACCTGGGCTATGCATCCAGCAGGTTTGTCCCCGATGTTAACTCTGGTTATGGCGTAATCCTCCACTGCATCACTTTCAGAATCCCGCCAAAGGAACCTGTGCAGATGGACCTCGCGATCTTCTAACCAAACAGAGTTATACATTTTCCGAATGTCACCCAGGGCGGCAAAAACACCGGATCGAAATCTCAGCAGAACGGCTCGGCTGGGATTTAGGACATCCGGACCTTTGACAAGCATGTCATTCAGACTGAGGCCTTTGTACTTCTGGCTACTGTTCCACACTAATCTTATAGGAGTAGAGACGGAGTGTGGATTGGGAGCAATGAGGTGACTTATATACCACACTGCCCCAGTCCAGCTCTCCAACACTTCCTTCGATAGCTTCACTGCAGCTTTTCGATCAACCATTTCGTGGACTTGTGAAGCGTAGGCCTTCTTCCATTCTGGTTCCTTGGACAATTGCTTCTCCGTTCTCTTAAGTGTTGCCTCAACAGCCTTTCTGTTATTTGGCATGGTTGCCGGATCCTCCTTCCATGGGTATTTGGCATGCCAGTGTGGTTCACTACAGTGGTTGTCTCCAGTAACATAGGTTAAGCCACGCCTTACAAATTCCAATTCCCTCTCTTCAGACAGGGTAATTTCTCTTCCCCCAGGCTGGCAGTTCCCACAGCGGCATCCTCCACATCTGGGCTCACAAGCAGCCCCAATGCTGTCCCACCTCCACCATTTTAAAAATTCTTTGCTTGCAGTGGCTGTGTTGGACTGAATGGCAGGAGATTTTTGAGGCAACTGGTTCTGAGTGGGTTAGTACTTCTCTGTACTGGACAGCTGCAGTTCTCATGGACCTGGCAAAATGAGTCTTTGACAGATGGGCTTCCACAGTGGCTCCCTCAAAGAGGTCTGGGTGAGATCCCCCAACAGTCTTGCCAAGTGGACCATCCCAAAGCACTAGATCGCCAATGGACCACACTTTCTGAGGCACGAGCTGGCCTTCCCTATGACTTATTAGTAGCTGGATTTCTTTTGGTCTCACCAGCTCTAGCAGAGGCACATCAGGGAAAATCTTTTGTAGCTTTTTAGCTGAGACCTGTCTATGTATCTCTGCAATCTTGTCAAGCCCATAGCACACAATTTGATGGGACTTCAGGGTCCCTCTCTGAGTGTTGACACGAATCTTGAGCAGATATCGTTTTGTTGCTACTGACACTTTCATCCCTCCAACACCATGGACCACCAGAGTGACATCTTCGTTCCTGAGCTTTAACTTACTAGCAGCCTTGTGTGTAATATAATTTGTATCAGAAGTCAAGTCAATCAAGGTTCCCACTCTTTGCCCATCATTAGCTTTAACATTAAGGAGCATCAGGATCACTGGAAACTCCTGCAAGCCACCCTCTGCCAGTAGCCCTCCCTCTGCTGTTGTAGAGTTGCATGTTCTAGATGCTATATTACAAAATGCATCGCGGCACTCCGCCGCCAGCTCAGGGGAGAGTCGGGAGAGGAACGCCTCCTGGGCCTTAGTGCGTCTCCTCTCTGCTCTTGCTGGCACTTTTCCCTGAGATGAACTTTGGGTTTCAACATGTGGACAGAGGAGGTAGTGGTGTTGGTGTCTGCACTCTGGGTTCTTACACAGGTAAGTTTTCCTATTACAAGGGTCATCATTGTGGAGCTTGAGGCATTTATTGCAGGCGCCAAGTCGCTTGACGCAGTCCCTCCTCTCCGATGGCTTTAGGACTGTCTTAAATTTCCGGCGGAAATACAGGTTCTTCCAATGCTTACTGTCTCCACAGATGAGACAGGCAGTTGGCTCACAACTAGTAGTCTTGGTTCTTGCACACTTTGACTGATACCTTGTCTTCTCCTTGACGGGATCTTCGTCTCTCAGTTGCTCCAATTGCTCATATATGGGCTCTTGTGACTTGAGGAACTTTAGCAGCTCATCAAAGCGGTTCTGTGGGTCAGCAGCACCATATTCATTTGCAATGTGCATAAGCCACTCTTTCTTCATGGCTTCTGGAAGCTTACTTTCAATAGACCTCATCATCAGCGGATTCTTTATGGCATCCACCTTTCCAAGCTCTTGTAAGTCATAGAGTGCCTTTTCCACCGTGTGGATCAGTTCCACAATCCTCCGTGGTTGGTTACCTCTGACTGGCGGCATGGCTTGAAGTTCTTCCATAATTTCTATAGCAATGACTGCTTGGTTGCCATACCGGTTCTCAAGGATGCGGAAGATCTCACCAGATGTACTGTAGGTGGCTAGCCACAGATCTTTGGTGACTCTTTCCTCCAGACTGTCGAGTAACTGGAACTTCTGCACCTCCTTCGAGCCAGTGGGTTCGCCTTGCCTTTGAAGAGCCTCCCATTCCTTCTTCCATCTATAAAAGTCTCTCTTATTGCCAGCAAACCTTGGTAGGGCTGCAGGTTTCAATTTGATGGCCGCTACCGGGATGGAGCCGTGGGCGGTCATCGGTCTCCTCTCGATCTCCCCCTTTAGTGTCGCTGCTTGAATAAACACAGCCTTTCTTGACACCAACCTGGGAAATTGCAGCTCCATTTCTTGTATGCAAGTGTCATAATCTCTCTGCTCAGCAGGGGGAGCGCAGCGGTTCCACTCCAGATGGGAATCTTTGGCTGCATTGACCAACTTTTCCAAGTGGGTCAGCATAAATCCATAGGTTTCAACCGTAGTATCAGGCTGACTAGAGGATACTTTTTGACATTCAGCCTCCACAACTTGCAGTGCTATGGACAGTCTTTTTTCTCCATATCTGGCCCAGAGTGTCTCTTGGATTATGTGCTTGACCTCCACCAACTTTTGCTCACACTCTCGCTCAGTCCTCTCAATGTCAGACTTCTGGTCTTTCCTTAGCTCAGGTGCACTTTCTGCCTCACACTCTGCACCATACGCGAGTTCCACCTCTTCATTGGCTTCCATGACTCGTGAGCCCTCTAGTGTGAACCTCTTGAAGTTCTCCTTCAGCTCCTCAGCAGACATCTCCATATGAGTCCTCATTATGCCATTAGCAAGGCGAGAAAAAAGCCTTTTAATTACTGTCCTCTCTGCCTTTAGTTCATTTAATGACTTTAGGTCAGCCATTTTCCCTGCCGCAATCGTCCTCGTCTGGCCTCCAGGTACTTTTTCATTCCAGTCCGAGTCCAGTCGACAATCCTTCGACTGGACCACGGTTTTTCACTGTCAAGCGTTTTGCCAAAACTGTGCAGCTTCCCACACTTGAAAGGAAGGGCTTACTCCAAACTGGATTTCACTGAAGTCTGCTTTATTGAACAGTTGTGTCGATATCAACCAGTGAAAAGAACCAGGTGAAAAACCGGCAGTCCTTTGCTTTCCCTTTTCCTGCACAGTGGGTGAAGAGCTACGTGGTTTGACCAGCGCTTACTGCTGGCTGTAGTGTCTATTGTCCGCCGTTCAGCTGAACAATGTAAAACTTTTAAACTGCCCAGGGTACACACTTCTGATTACAGTAATTATAAACATCCGCTCAAACACGTGCGGCGCAGTAATCAGCCTGCCGACACAACTGAGCGGCAGCTCATACCAAACTAAGACAGCCGACCACGCCTCCACGCAGGTCGCCGCCACAAACACAAACAGTCTTATTAGCTCAACCAGCGAGTTGAGACTTCTCATCCTAGGGCAATTAAAGTTCATGTGAGGCGTCTCCTGAAGCAACTTAAGCCACAGTGGAAAAGACAGAGGGGAGTGTGGCGCAGGGCTTTATAACATCGGTGTCTTCAAAGTCATGCGCCAAGATTTCATGCGCCGTGTTGCGCAGCTCGTCCAATAAGAGTTCTTTGGTCGGGTTCAACTGGGATCTCGAGTTGGCTTCAAGCAAGATTTCATTTCAATTTCATACCTTAGTGTGAAATAATGCCAATTGTGACTCCGTCTCTCAGTCAGGCCCAGAGTTTAGGCTTACTCCTTGCCAACAGGCCAAGTGTTTCCCCCACGTAGGAGGCTAGGCTAGACAAGGCCCCACAAGAGTGTGTCTCTATGTCGCCTCATGATATTCTGAGCTGCAGTGATGGGATAAGAGTTTGAAAGCATAGACTCTGTAAGGAATCCCTTCTGGACATGAAAGAATCAATGTGCAATTAAAATGCAGCTATAATCGTCTTAGTATATTAAGTGTTCTAAACTATCCCTCTGATTTTTAGAAGATCCATTTTAAACCCAGAGTGGACATATGGAAAGCAATTTACCGATCTGTAAAAAAAAACATCTATTGCTCTTTAAATGGATTGTACTTGTATAGCACCTTTCTAGTCTTTTGACTACTTAAAGAGCTTTCACACATATTCATACACTGATGTCAGGAGCTAACTGCCCATCAGTACAATAATATAACTTTTACGCACACACTGAAAGCACAGCCTTCTGGAGCAATTTGGGATTCAGTATCTTGCTCAAGGACACGTCGACTGACCTTTCCGATTGGTGGAGGACCTGCTCTTCCACAAAGCCACAGCTACCCCTTTATTAATTATCAATTTATAGAGTAATTATGACTTCTTTTTTCTGATTGGTCAGTGGTTGGGCTGTTAGCAGATTTCGATTTGAGCCTATGCAGCATAGGTTCCCATGGTGATCTACCCCTGTTAAAATGAGCCAGCTTCATGATACCAGAAAACCTGAGTTAAGCCCAAAGTTAGCTGGCTAACCCACTAATCTCACTTCATGGAACAAACCCCAGGTTGTGGCATTTACATAATGCTCAGTTGATATTAAGAGGCCAGTGTGTCGATATTGCCAATTGGGCTGCTCTGCACTGTTTACTGGGTAGGTGGTGTCGTAACTGGATAGGTGGTGTACAGTTTGGGTGGTGGGTGTCTGGTAACTGGATAGGTAGTGTACGGTTTGGGTGGTTGGTGTCTGGTAACTTAATAGGTGGTGTACAGTTTGGGTGAGGTTTTGAATTAAACGACCTCGATGATTTCTCCCAGTGCGGCCTACCAAACCGGATGGATTGGGTGGTTCTGGGAAGACGCGCTGGGAGAAATCATCGAGATCGACCCCAGTCTGGAGACCCGCAAGGAATCTACAATGGCCCAACAGGACACAAATCCTGATCCACAGGAGTCAGCAGCATCTCCTGTCTTGTCGGCTGAACCGATAGGAAAGGAGGAAAGTGGCCTTGATGCGGCGAAATCAAGCATCTGGGGGGAACTCACCGCCATGGCAGTTAAGAAACAGCAGCCAATTCCTTGGGAAAGGATGCCCTGTTTGGATGAAATGATGGTCATCGACCACTAGAAAGCATCAGCCGAGACACCGGGACCCCCTGTCTGTTGCCAGTGACACCTAATCACATCGACACGACACCCAGAACATCAGAACCCCCATGTCTGGCGCTGGCAGCCTTGGATGAGGATGTACTCACCCTTACAGGAAGATGATGAGGAGGACATTTTGTCCTAGAATAATAAAAAGGGGCAATAGGTGATCTCAAGAAGGGGGTGTCAAGTTAGTTGAGATCAAGATAGTGAATTATGAGGCAAAATAGTGAAGAGAGAGTTGAAATCACAAGTTAAAATCTAAATATTAAGAGTATGGGATAAATATAATTGTACCCCAGCTTTGCATATAACATCTGAAATCCTGATGTGAATTGTATAACACGAGTGTGTGCTGAATTGTGTGCTGCACTATTACCTATTGTGAATATAATTAACATTAAATGTATAATCAATATTAATCATAAGAAAAAGTAAGTGAGAATGTTTTGATAACAGTCATTAGGAGCTATTGTATGTGTAAAATTGAAGCTGTGTGTGTGTTTGACATCAACTGCCTGTGAAGGCAAAAAGAGGAAGGAAGGATGGCAACACGGCAGTGGATGTGTAAGAGGAAAGCAGCTTTTGACAGTTGGAGGGTCTAAATGAATGTTCATGTCTTAATATGGGTATAAATCAATGTTTATGCCTTAATATGGGTGAGAGATGTAAAAGACAGTTTTTGGCTGTGTCATGCACCAAGTGGCATAAAAGACGGAGACAGAGAGAAAATCGAGGTTACATCCTGGTGCCTCTTCCTCAGAACACATCTGTGAGGGAATACGTGAGCTGTTACATCTACATAAATGAACTTTGAGAACTTTGTCACCAATAGAGGATTTGAGCACAAAGAGAATTAACCATTACCCGGTGACAGAGAATTAAATATTTGGACTAAAGTTCCTATTTTGCTCACTCTGTAGACATGGACGTGAGATACTGAGAACAGTCTTGTGAGATTTGGACAGAGCTGTGAACTGTTCATCACAGACTTGGTCCTCTACAGGAAGAGTGGGATCGCTCAGGCCAAGAGAAACCACTCGCTCTCTTACCCAAAAACAGATAACTATTGAATTTAAACTCAGCTAATTTATTGTTTTTATGATTTATTGGAATGATTTATTTTATGATTTATTGGAATGATTTAATTGAAGTTTGAAATGTGAATTGAGTTGTTTACCACTGCCCTTGCTAAAGCGTATTGCAATAAATAACCAAATTATAGTTAAAGTATTTGTCTGACATTGATTATGAGTTTATCGATGGTAGTAAAAAGTTAGGTTGTTGTGTGCATAACATCTTACAGGTTCTTACGGGTTACTCTAGCCAATCAAATTAACAGTCCCTTGGGGTTCGCCCGAACCAATAAAACCCATCCTAGCACCATAACAAGAGCCCAGATTATTTAGAGGAGAGCTGTCATTAACGAGTGCGAGTGATATTGGTAGCTGACGTGCAAGGGCTATTCGGTCGGTTGCTGCATCAGAGAAGCAGGGTAGACGCTCGGATGTAGGCAGTTAGAAGCTAGGCGTGTCTCCTCGCCACCAGCTTAAACAGTCCTTATTCAATGCTTTAGGGTAATACCGACCCGCTCTACCTCTAAGCCACGCCCTCTTAGATCACATTTCTTCCATCCCGATGTTTGATATGAACAACAACTGAACCTTTTGACCATGTCTGCATGCTTTTATCCATAGAGTTGCTGCTATGTGATTGGCTGATTAAATATTTTTATTACTGAGCAGGTGTACAGATATACGGTAGATAATAAAATTGGCCAGAGTTTATATTGATATTGATATACAGTATATGTGACAACTATGCAAATAGGAATCACTGTACATAAAGGGCAGCCTTTTAAAAGAGTGAGTGAGTGTGAATGTTTTTTTTCCACCAGTGTTTGTCATTGCATCAGTTGATAAGGAAAAGTCATGATTTACCCAGGTGTAATATTGTGTATTGTGTCTACTTTTAGGTGTGTGCGGATCACAGACACTGGCTTGGGCTACTTGTCCACCATGTCATCATTAAGGAGCCTCTATCTGCGCTGGTGCTGTCAGGTAACACCACACACACAAAAACATGTAATAAAGCATAGGAAGAGTTTACACCTCACTGGATTTTCTTGATGTATTTTAGATGAGCAGATGTTCAATTATTTATCATTTAGCAGCCAAGATTACAGGCTATGATAAACAACTTGGCAATGTACATGGACAATATCTGAGAAACTAATAGCAAGAAATATAAATATACAACAAGCAGATTACCATGAAGTTTGCTGAATACGTTCATGCTACTGACAGGATGAACCTTGTTGAGTTTCATGATCTCATGACCTTCCCTGTAGCACAAAGTTCATCACAAACTTATTATTTTACTCTAACTTGTAGTAAGACTCTAAGAATACCAATATAGTCAGTATTGTAGCTGGTTCCATCTAACTCTCATATTGTGGACTATAATTAACGCTGCAGCCTCTGGGGCTGTTAGGATTTTGCCGTTTTGAAGTGCCTTTATTACTCGTCAATTCTGAAAGGACATTGCCAATGTATTAGGGTTAAGTTTCGTCCAATGCACTTTCGTCATTGGCGGAGCAGTCGGTCACCCACCTTTCCATTAAATACGACTTGTTATTGGACTGTACGTCAGCAGACAGCAAAGCATTGGCCAAGAGCAGAAGGCCCTCCCTCCAGGCTTTTTTTTTAAGTTAGAAGGTTACGAAGCTTTGTTTTCGCTCAGTCTGAGCTGCCACAAATCACGTGAGTTGCAAGCTCGCAACTGTGTGGGCATATCTCCGCAAAGTGGGTGTTGTAAACTCAGCTCTGAAAAAATTGTCTGCAGTAGGAGTGCAAATGTAATGTAATGTAATAGGTTTCGCCCTTTCGAACCTCAGTTTTCAGAGTTTAAAACTTTTTTTCACACATTCGCACACCAGTTTTCAGGTCACCATTTACAAGGTTTCAAATCTGGAAAACAAACTACACACAGGGATAACAGTGACAAAGTCGAAACTCTGAAAAAATTTTGCGCAACATCATAAAAAACATGTTGCAGTTCTGAAGAAGGAAATCTCAAAAACAACATAATGTTTGCAGAGATATTTTTATTTGTTTACATTTTGCAAGCTTGCAAATCTTATTTTTCGATCTTGCAAAACTTCTTTTTGTAAGATTTTGAGTTTTCGATCACTTAGTTTCAACCTTTCAGAACTTTATTTTCAGTTTTGAATCATGGCAGTGTCAGTATGGGATTAATATCCCATACTTTATTAGTTGCATTCAGCCTCAGCGGACAACACCCCCGCCGCCTCAACATAACAATGACAACTGGTTTTGCCAACACTCACTTTATTGGAAGTGCATATTTAACAGTAATGTCAACATTGTATTTCCAAACATTTTAAGTTGAATTTAAAAACTATCTCCTGAAAAAATACGCTTTCATAAAAAATAAAATAATGCCAGTCTTTCTTGAATTCACTTTACATAAATACTTGTTTTTACCGAAGTCCAACTTTTGTTGTTTGGGTGGTGGCTTCGCACCAGCTGGTGGGACTCGCTCTGCAAGTTTGACCGTGCAGTGCTGCGACTCCAAATGTTTCTTTAAATGTGACGTAGTGTTTTTGTAGCTAGATAACACTTTGTCTCCACCGGCACCGAGTGTACAACGAACCTTAATATTGGCATCTTTAGCTTACACAAGTTCAAAATAGAGTTTGTATTTCCAGCTAGAAAATGCGTCTCTCTCCTCCCTCCATTGTTGTTTCCATTTGTGTCGCTGCGTGATATGTATCATTACACGTGACGTGAACTGTTCTCATGCTGAAAACGTGACTTGTCGCATACGTGACTTTACTCCCCGAGATGTGAGAAGAAAGCAAAAATATATTTTTATTAAGGAAAATGAAAAAAATATTAACGCACAGTGACTTGGATAAGTAACTTTAATCTGATTACTGGTATTGAAATACTAACGCGTTAGATTACTCGTTACTGAAAAAAGTGGTCGGATTAGGCATCACTGTCTATAGCTATATACCACGCTTTGGGCTATGAATCATATTCTCATTAAAAACAACTGTTAATAGCCTATCGTTTAAAAGATGGTGAATAGAAGGTGTTCAGTAGGCAAAATGGCCAATGTTTAATTGATGACCTAATAAACACTCGGTAATCGAACCCACATACATTTTCGGAAAATAACCTGTAGCCCTTGAGTTTCAAGACAAACCATAGGAGTCACCCATGCCTCTGCTCCACCCCCCCATCTATTTATATCTCTATCTAAAGTTATTTAGGACTATATGTAACTATGTCTGTCAACCAATCTAGGGTTACCTTACTATATGTATGTAACTAATTTATCTATTCATTTCTAGCTGTAAATTACTATCTAACCTATATAATGATCTTTATATCTACAGTGATTCTCTACAAAATCCACAATCTAAAACAACACTACTAACTCTTAAAGCAACTAACAGCAACAAACCAACCTACTCTGCAAAGAAAAATTTAAAATGAATGCCACTAAATATCCCTGAACACACTCAATCCCGCCAAGTGATTCACATGAACCATTCAGGTGATTCGAAGGACTCAACTGCTTTCGAACGTCACTAGTCACATGACCAAACCAGACTTTGGCACAGTGGTTCAATACAATTGGTTCATGAGCTACTGCGCATGTGTCGGAGGCTCGGGTGTCTGAGACCCACCACTACCTGCAATCCATCACAGTTAACATCCAGGATTGCTGAGTGGTAATGCGGTATAAGCACAAAAAAGTCTGAAGTGCATTATCTCACAACAATAAATGAAAAAAGATTTTGTAATGGAATCTTAGTTTATGCTAAATAAATACATAAATAGATTAAAGATGGGGTGCAGAGCGGTTAGTGCCCCTGCCTCCCAATAAGGAGATCGTGGGTTCGAATCCCGGACCAGACCACGATCCTGCGTTCCCGTGGGTTTTCTCCGGCTTCCTCCCACCGTCCAAAGACATGCATGTTTAGGTTAATTGGTAACTCTAAATTGTCCCTAGTGGATGAATGTGAGAGTGAATGGTTGTCTGTCTAAGTGTCAGCCCTGCGACGAGTTGGCCACTGTCCATGGTGTACCCCGCCCAAGGCCCGAAGCCACTGGGATAGGCTGACTGACTGATTAAAGATACTTCAAAGACAATAGTGATGCATATTGTAATTCTACTTCTTAGTGTTTTTTTTCTGTCATTGTGTTGTGAATGACAAAGAGTTGCTATTGAGGGAGTCAGATGTCAGTGTTCTGGTAGAAGATTTGATCCTGAGATGTGAGTGTTTTAGTTGCATTAGTGCATTTTGAATATTGGATTAACTGTTGTGCTGTGCTGCATGTCGATAAAGAGAACTGAACAGTTCTTAACCCATGAAATGTGTTACCAATTGTTAAAAACTGTAATGCAGAATTGATGTTCACTATGAGAGATTGCGGCACTCTACAAGTTCAGAGTTTGCTAATTGATTTTACAACCTACAAGCATTTTGTTTAATTGGACTACTAAAGATGATAATTGTAAGACTATAGCCTCAACTTTAGTGTTTTAGTCATTTTTTGATATAAAAGTGATACACACAATTGCTCTTTCACTTGTCAGTAACAGTCAAAATGTTTAGGGTTTCTAAAATAATGGTCTATAATTGGAATACATTGATATTTTGAATACTTGATTACAGGTGCAAGATTTTGGACTGCAGCATTTGTTTGGAATGAGGAGTCTTCGTCTACTGTCTCTTGCAGGTATGATTTATTGCTCCATCTTTCCCCACAGAAAGTTCTTACCAGTATTAAAATGTGACATAACCTTTCTGTATTCTAGCCACACTGAAACATATGTTTTAAATATAATTATGTTTGTTGTTCTCGTATCCATTATATAATTTGTAATACACAGTAAAGAAGCAAGAACTTATATGTATGGTAAAGAGAATCTCAACTCAATACGTATGTGTGTATTTACATTTTATTTCGTTTCAGTAACTGATGTGACTTGCAATTCATCTACTGAACTCACCATAGTCCTTCAATGTATTCAGACCGTTCATGCCAAGCTATTAAAGGTGCTTTTGATAACATTGATAACATCCAGCCACTAGATGGCGCACTCCCACTCCCCCCATTCCATTCCAGTGGTTGCCAGTTCGTTGTAAAACCTGCATATTTCATGGTCAAGTGGAGTGATGAATCTTTCGTGATAGATTAATTAATTCATTTTGCAACATATAGCTAGAAATTAGTTATAGTTTACTTTGTGCGTGGTGTTTCAAGATTCATGTAACGTTATCTATGGTAATCTTAGCTAGCTTGTATATAAATAACACTTTTTTCACACATTTCAATTATCCTTACACTATAAAACATTAGGTTAATATTTACATTTCAATCCAATCAAATAGCACAGTACAGTACAGTACATTGTTGGGAAACTCACAGCGCTCAACATTAGACAGACAGCTGCACTAAATATTGACCTCAGCTAGTGTTATTGTTAGCATAGTGTTGACTTAAAATTAATGTTTTCTTGATGAAAACAAATCTCATAGCGGATTATAAAAAACAGCTAAGCGCCACACAGAAACAATGGCTACAGGAAAAAAGAACAACTGTATAATCATGTCAGTATTTTCAGATTTTTTTAATTAATGTGACTACTGTAGCAGGTGAGCTCAACGCAGCTGGCTACATGGCTAACTAGCCATAAGTACCCTCAATGAACTTTCTCATAATAGGCCTAACGTTAGACTGATAAATGAGATGACACCCTCAATAACAGTCATGTCAATAACAGTCACATTTTAGGTCTAAACACTATCATGAGCATATTTACATTAGTTCTGTACTTAAATTCAACTTTGACATGCCACTGATAACATATTGGGATCCTACATCCACGCCGTTCTTAAAAGTGACTTCATAAGGGGACCAGTCTGCCACTGGGCCGGACGGACCAGTGACTGGTCAATTGGCCCACTTCTAAAACCCCCTGATACGCATCTTCGTTATAACGTTAGCGTTACATTATTTGAGGAAATTATAAAGTTAACTGGTAACTGTAGCTCCATCATGGATTGAAGCTGTTATTTTTTCTAATTTTGACAATCTAACTGGTGACAAAACTTTAGTTAGGGACTATGGCTGTCAGTAGTTGTTGATTTTGTTTAGTCAGTCAGTCATTTTCTACCGCTTGTTCCCGTTAGGGGTCACGGGTGACTGGAGCCTATCCCAGTGACTTTGGGCCTTGGGCGGGGTACACCCTGGACAGTGGCCAACTCGTCGCATGGCTGACACTTAGACAGACAACCATTCACTCTCACATTCATCCACTAGGGACAATTTAGAGTTACCAATTAACCTAAACATGCATGTCTTTGGACGGTGGGAGGAAGCCGGAGAACCCGGAGAAAACCCACGGTAACGCAGGATCGTGGTCCGGTCGAACCCACGATCTCCTTATTGGGAGGCAGGGGCGCTAACCGCTCTGCCACTGTGCACCCTGATTTTGTTTAAATATGCAGAATTGTAATTTTATGGATTACTGTTGTTCGGACAATTAAGCTAAGATAATATGAGCCAACATCAGTGTTAGTTTTTTCCACACTAACTGGCAACTATACTTTGTAATACCAAGCTCATTATACAATTGGTTAGTTAGAAGAAGGAACCAAAAGTCAGGCATCTCATACAGGGATTAACAAAAAATGGATTTTGGACCTGTCCATTTTTTTAATTATCAATTCACAATCAGAATTTTTTTTTTTTTGGGAAAAGTGATACTTTTACTCCGCACCCTTCTAAAAGCCCTGTCGATGTAAAAAAACAAATTAAATATTCGTCTGTATAAAAATGTTATCAATAAAACCTTAGAACCTCAACAACAAAAATACTATTGTACAGAAAATGTGGCAGCATGCAAACATCTAGAATTACATCGGTTTTATGAATTAAATTAAGTCCAGCTTTTAAAAAACTAATTTTCATACAAATCTAACATTATGTCTGCTCTAGAAATTTGCTCTTTATTCAATTCAACCAGCAGAACCATATTACACTGTATCTAAGGCCTTGTTCAGACTGCCAACCCAAACCCCTTTTTTGGCATATCCAGATTGTATCCAGATTGATTTCAGAAAGTCTGGAAAGCCCAAAACCACATGAAATGCATTTTTTACAAATCGGATCCAAGCCACATTTTGAGATGGTTCGAAATGCGATTCCAGTCGGATTTCTACAGATGTAGCCTATCTCAGTCTAGACGCTCTGGCCACTCAAATAGGATTACAAAGTGTAAATGGTAAGTTGACTTTACTTGTATAGCACCTTTCTAATCTTCCAACCACTCAGTGCACTAAACTACATATCACATTCTTCCCACTGATGGCAACTACTCATCAGTACAAATAAACAAATTTAATCACACCCACTCACACACCGAAGGCACAGTCGTCGGGAGCAATTTGGGGTTCAGTATCTTGCCCAAGGAAACTTCAACATGCAGGCTGGAAGAAGCCGGGATCAAAACGCCAACCTCCCGATTAGTGGACAACCCGTTCTACCTCTAAGCCACAGCTGCCAGCAATTTTGTTTTGCGTCATTCGCAATGGGACACACACAGACAAAGTCAAATCGAGAGTGATGGAAGTGCATCAGACTGGAGTTTGTCTCGGGTGATGGGAGAGTTCTGCACCGCGATTTGCCAGTGCGATTGTTTGGAAGTAAAGATGATCTCCATAGTGTACGTGGTTACTGATGCCTACGTCGTTACCACATCAACCCATGCAGATGCCTGGACACATAAATCCGATCTGATCACTTGCAAATAACAATGCAAGACAGTCTGTCTGAAAGATCTGATTTGAGAAACAAATCTCATTTGCCTGCAGTCTGAACAAAGTTTTTCATAATATAACTCACCTCTGTGCTCTGTTCTGGAGCCCTATAGTGCCATCTAGTGCCTGATCCACTGATTTAGAAATACAAGGCCACATTTAATCACAATAAAAGCTGCACTTAAGTTATTTCAACTTTGCACGAAAGATATCTCATAATCTAATAATCAGATTTTGATGAATTTGGTAAATTAACCTTTTTAATATTAATGACCCCATGGTCTTTCCTCTACCAGTACACTCAGGATAAACTACATTTTTCAAAATGCTTAGGAGCCTTATTTTTAGCAAAAAGGTCACATTAGCATTTTGTCATTTCAATTGAATTTAAAATCTGGTACCAATAGGAAATGCAGAAATGTTATATTTGCTCATAGAAAGTGGATACAGAGCTGAAAGTCGATTGATTAATTAGCAAATATAAAAAAATATTATTTTGTAAATCAATAGTTGTCATCTTTCAAGCAAAATGACAAAAGTTTCCTAATTCCAGCTTCTAAATTGTGAGGATTTGCTGCTTTTGTTTGTCTTATTTGATACTACACTGAATATCTTAATCGAGAAAGTAATCGGAAAGTAATTAGCAGACTAATTGTTAAAGATAAAAATGTTTAGTTGCAGCAGATACACTTTGTAACCTTTTGGCCAGGTTAGCATCCTTTTTACCTGTTATCCAGCCCACAGCTGAATGTTGTCCCTCCTGCTGTGTCCACCCAGGCTGCCCCCTGTTGACTACCACTGGTCTATCAGGCCTCATCCAGCTGCATGAGCTGGAGGAGCTGGAGCTGACCAACTGCCCTGGAGCCACTGCTGAGCTCTTTAAATACTACTCCCAGCACCTGCCCCACTGCATGGTCATCGAGTAAGACCACTGATCCATCCCACCGACTAACCGATCACCATACTTCTACCTTCTTCCTCCTTACTCTTCCTCACTTTTTTCTCAAATGCTAGCCAAGAGACTGAACTGCTCCTATTGTACCAAACTGTTCCTCATTACCCCGCCCGTCTTCCTTCACACCCCATTGAGTAGACTGACCCAGAGATGGACAGGGAGGCAGGAAGGCAAGATGATGGCACATGCCAGACCCAGAGGATGATGGGCATTTGAGCTTCATTTAAGAAGATGCTGGAGTGAAGAGCTTGGTGTGACGTCTTGTCTGACAGCAAGTTTCTTTTTCAGAATCAACAAAAGGCTTTGTTTACGGAGGAGAGATTCTCTAAAGACTTTGATGATTTTCTTTTTGCTGAATGGATACTGAAGGGAGTGACATGCGCAGATCCAGATGCAGCGTAAAGGAATTAGGAAAAGGGATAGACTTTTGTGTTTGAGCTGATATGGTGGCACTCACATGCGCTCATACGCTATAAACACACTCACACACATATTGTATATGGTAAGTGAAACAAATGTAAGTCCTCAAGACCATGAGTACTGACGTTTCTATTTCCATCACTCTGTGTAATATAACTGCTGTTATTCTTTTTTTCCGAAGGTATCAAATGTTAAGTTTTCTCTTGTTTAGAGAAAGACACCAAATGCCAGCTGGAGAAACAGGAATTAGAGAGAACTAAAGATGCAGTTCAGGAAGTGAATGACAGTGATGGAAAGTCTCTTTCTCTTTTTCTCCCTCCCACTGTGTGTGAAGTGACTCAGGTTCCCATGTTTTTGGGATACCACAACCTTTATCCATATATGGGTCTTATCAGAACCCCCCCCTCCGCACAAAAAAGAACATTAAAAAACAACTTTTTTTCAATTGGCTTATTATTCCAGTTGCCCCTCCTCTCATTTTTTGAACACATACCGGAATTATTTTACTTACAGATCTGGAGGATAAGCTGTTGTAAACTGTGAATGTTGTGTTTTTAAAAAGGGAAACTTGTCGCTGAGGCAGTGCAACATGAAAGCAAAGTGTGTAGAAAGCATTTGACTTTGAATTGCTGCTGAGGATCATTTTATCTCAAATGATGAATAGAATAGAATCATGAATTGAAAACGAGGCGACTGTGGGGCTTAAACTGACAGTGATGATTTATCTGGACTCAAACTAATAAATAACTGTAATAATAATAATAGCAGAGGGACTTTTGCAAGCAATCTTTCGGTTGGTGAGGTAGTTTTGTCCAAATTGGGGAACATCTGATTTTGGAATTAAACTCTTCTTCCCCCTTCTATCCATCTTTTAAATGCTGATACACATGATCTTTAGTGTTAGCATTTGAACTTGTGTGGTCCTGAAGCTTCTGATGCATTGTGTGACCCCCTGGCTAAGATGAGGTTACCTCAAAAGGTAAAAAGGAAGACTAGGGGATTTCAGTATTTATTATTAGAGCAGTCTACACTACAGGCCAGGGTCAGAAATGAGCAGGAGCTCAGGGTCCTTGTACTGTGGCAGTTTTTAAAAAATAATTTTGTTTGTGGGAATTTTACAAATGTTCCTATAAAACCAGAGTCAGAGAACGGCCTTTCATGTTTTGTCTAGCTCAACTAACTGATGACAATGGGATCATGTAACAGCTCCTATTAGTCTTTAGTCCTGCAGTCAATGGCTGGTCCTATTGGTAATACTATTAGTGATACAGTGTAACCACAAAGTTAATAGCTGAGATCTGAGAATGCTGATGTCAGATGATCAGGTTGTAAACAAACCAACAGGTTAGTCAGACTTATTTGGAAGAAAAGTTGAAGGTGAATGCTAAAATTATGAACCCATGTTGTTTTAAAGCAAGGCTAAGCTTTGCATTCAACATTTGTACAAAAAGGCATCTGAAAGTGTGTCTGACAATGGGGAAGAAGAAAAAAGTAAAGTTTCCCATAAACCAAAGTATTTAACATGAAAACAAGTTATTGGTGTTACAAAGTAAAAACAAATAACTTAAATACCAGTAGTCGTGTTTCTTTCCCACAATCATCTGAATGAATAAGCCCAACAGTGAGCCACTGAGCTGCTTTCGCCTCGTGTGTCCAATGCCTGCCAACTGATGAAATTGGATCAATAGCAGCCAGTATTAGGTTGTGCCAAATGCATCCACAGCAGCACATAAAATGTGGCTGGTTGCCTCTAGCCGATCGCTATCTACACTGAAACGTATGGAGTGTGTACTGTACGACATGGCAGACCATGCATGTTTTTAGTCGGTCTGCATTTTTGTTTCAAGAACGCTCATTTTACAGGTTGTTCTGAATCTCTTCATTGTATATAAGTATATTTATGTATTTATTTATTTAAATTAATTTTTGTCTTATTTACATGATTTATTTATTGAAGAGGCATTTTTCAAAAGATTGTTTTATGGGACTTGCATCAAATTTGGGCCTGTATTAGCTTATGCATTGATTACTGTTTTTGTTTATTATTATTTTCTGACATTTCAGACCCCTGAGTGAAATAATCTACTTATTACACATTTAACATACACTCTTTTAGACACCAGTGAAGTTCACATCATTAAGACGGACTTAAAGTTTTTTAATCTTCATAATGCGCAAGAGTATATTTTTTGTGCAAGTATGTGTCAACTTTGTATTGCTGTTGGGTCCATGATTAAGAAAAAGGGGATAAAACAGTGGTGACAAGTTATATTTCCAGTCATTCTCCTGAAAATGGAAATACAAAGTATGAGTCTGAGATTGACCGCTGACCGCTAAGAAATGTTTCCACTGTCTACTCAGATGACAAAGGGCAAGATCTCTGATTTGAAGATGAGGATTCTGTGGAAGCTTATTACGGACAAAACTATTGAAAAATAAATAAATATATATATATATATATATATAAACATGTTTTGAGCATGATCCAGCAAGCTAGCTTTAGCACTAGCTCTGCACTCACTAGCTTTGGTTTGGGAGACCTTAAGACTTGGAACTTTATGGTGGCATGCTAGATGAGGATCAAGTGTGCTGATATGCTGATTTTGTTACTGTAACTATCCACTCAAGTGGAATTGAATTGTTATACCACACCTTACTCATGAATGAAGGCCACCACCTGGAAGCAAAAGTTACTTGATTGGTGTTCACTACTGTGCCCTCTAGGGCTACTTGCAGAGTAAGTGTACGAGACATGTAGCCATGAGTTTCACTGTTTTGATTTTGGCCAGCTCATGGAATTAATTTATCATTAAATTACCAAAGTTTTGGTTTGGGAGAACTAAAGACTAAAGTACCTAATTAGACAGTAAAATGAATCTTATTTATTTGAAATTATTGTATAGGTTTTCATAACTAAATTAAATGGTTTTCATTACACAAAGTTGACAGTGGTTTACTTTATACTCAGTTTAATTTACAGTGTCAGATCAGCATGCAAACATTTAAATATCTACATTGCAAAGTTGTCAAAAAAGAAGTTGATAATTTGGTTCCAACCCTACTCTATCACCCTAAAAACATTTCAAAATGTGTTCTACAGCTCTGTTCCTGTACCATGACTCACATTTTGAGTTCTACTCAACACAAATGTGTTTTGTGCTGTTTCTTAATGAGCTTCCAGAGGATTCAAAATGTTAAATTTACATATCATGAACTCTGACGTGCATTTCTCAGCTACTAACAACAAACCCAAGGTACATTATCTAAAATAGATTTTCTAAAAGAATTATAGTGAATAATTCCTGTCACATCTATTACTGTCTATAGTCTTTGCTCTGCATCTGTCACAATTTTGTTACAACCCTTGTACAGCACAACTTTAAGTAAGCAGTAAAATAAATACTGACAATTTACTGATAATGTTGAAATTGGCAGGATTTGTGTGCTCTCAGTTTCAGTGTGTTTAGCCCACTTGTGCCTGTACTGATCTTACTTTGACTGAGGACCACCTTTGCACTAATGACCAGTGGCTTTTGTGCTTTGGTACCTGCAGATGTTCTAGACCAATTGAAAAAAAACATTGACTCTTACCAACATCACATCCACATGCCTGTTGACAAGAAGTGCCAGAGTCAGATGTGGTCAGCAAGTGCTTTGGATTTTCTGGTAACAATGGAAATGAGCTGATCGTGTTTACAGCTGTGCTATTCACACATGCAAATGTCAGTATTTTCAATGGCAAGGTGAAAATGTGGAAAAAAGGATGGAATCCATCAGATATGTATTATTAGTTTTCCTGCAGCTCTTAAGCAAATAAAATGTAACGTTGGAAAGTACGGGGTGGACTAAATAACACATTAGTTACACATCTACTGATCAGATGACAAAATATTCTTAACACCAGATCCACTTACTGTGCAAGCTTCTTCTGGACCTCATCATATGGCATGGAACTAGACTGTGGTTCACAGTGAACAGGAAGACAACAGTAAGCTGCATCCCTAGACACCTGTGTTCATGTGAAGGCTCGTCTACCGTTACGCAGTCCAGCATGGCCGGAAACTTGGGGGTGGTAATTGATGATCAGCTAAACTTCAAAAGCCATGTCGCCACCGCCACCTGGCCCTGTAGATTCATCCTCTACAACATCAGGAAAATCAGACCTTTTCTATCTGAGCAGTCTAAACAAGTCCTAGTCCAGGCTCTTGTCTTGTCCAAACTGGACTATTGCAATACGCTACTGGCTGGACTCCCTGCTTGCACAACCAAACCTCTGCAGATGATCCAGAACGCGGCGGCAAGAGTGGTCTTCAATGAACCGAAGAGAGCGCACGTAATTAGGTTACGGCTCCCTGTTTTCGCCCGCATCACGTTCAAAGCGATGTTCTGCACCACTATATCTTCGCTCGCTGATACAGACCTATGTTCCTGCCAGATCCAAAAGGTCTGCAAACGAACAACGTCTGGTGGTACCATGTCGAAAAGGAAAAAAATCACTCTTGTGCACCTTCTCTGGATCTGTTCCACATTGGTAGAACAATCTGCCTGCTTCTAACAAGATCAACAGATTCTGTAGCCACTGCTGGGCTTTATCAGATTAGTTACTGGTGCACTTTATGTTACCCCTTGTTGTTATAAGTGTATCCATTGTCTTCCTCATATGTAAGTCGCTTTGGATAAAAGAGTCTGCTAAATGACTAATTGAAAATGTATATGTAAATGAAGGCTGACAGGAGCATAAAAACCACAGCGTACAAGATACCAAAATCTCAGTTTGAACTCTAACCACCACTTCCAACATCAAAGATCAGTGATGAGGACCCTCCTGCATAGAGCACGACATCTTGTCCCTGAGGAGGAGGATAAAGCAGCAGGTCCAAGGGCAAACAGGCAAAACAGGTACCAAAACGAACACTGGTAACTTAACAGGGATCCCCAGAAACATTCCAGCAGGACTCCCTTAGGTGGCTGTACTGTCAGAACACTGAGTCTAGCACAAGGAGTCAGTCTCTCAGTCAGTCATTTTCTACCGCTTGTGACTGGAGCCTATCCCAGTGACTTTGGACCTTAGGCGGGGTACACCCTGGACAGTGGCCAACCTTTACATTCAGTGCCAACAATTTTAGAATTCTTGCTTTCTACAATATCTCTGTGTTGGCAACAATGGTATCATTAGAGTTAAAGAGAGATTATGGTTCTGGCAAATAAATTGGTTAAGGTATGTTAATGTTACACATCTAAAACACTTAATTAAGATCAGGAAAATATTTTGGTTATGGTTAATATAAAGGCAAACTTTAAATGCAGCCATGGGACATGAACTCAGGTCTCCTGTATGAAAGTCAGACATGCAACTTGCCCATGGCACCAACCCAAACAACATCAGCTTTCTGAAAATGAGACCAACTCACAGTCTCCACTGGAAAGGAGTCAGAGAATGTAAGTTCCTCACTTAAATTCTGTAATGACAACTGAGCCAGCTCCATTTGCAGAGGACGACTGAGATGTAGTTGGACCGAAGTAAGTGGATTAAGATTACTTTTCAAACTAGTATTTCATGCTCAAAATGTGTCATATTTAGAAGGGTGGGTTTTTTAGGAACAGTGAATTTTCATTCCTTTTAAAAACTATACTATTACTTTTTACTCAAGTTTGTTTGGGCCAGTAATCTACATTTAACTTTGCTACATTTGCCATTTCTACCTTGATTACAACTAGTCGGTTATCTACTGTGCATTTTGCTATACACACACTAAACAAAAACTGTGATAAATAGCACTAAAACTGGGTCTTTAGTTCGTAAACATGGGGTAACCGCTTTTGATTCTATATAGCACTTTAAAGATAGGTGCTATATAGAACCCTTAGGGGTGCCATATTGCTTCGACAAAAATGGTGCTAAGTAGTAGCCAACATTGGTTTTTTGGCTCATAATCATAGGGGAACCACTTTGGGTGCTATATAATACCTTTGTCAAACCGTGAAATGTAGAACCATTAGAGGTGCCATATAGCACTATATTGTTTTTACATTTGAGCTACTAGGGCCCTTAAATCATGCCAGATACTACCATAAATGAGTCAATATACTTCTAAATGATACTTACTTAACATGAATAATAAATCATTTCTTACAAAAAGGTTGACTTATAAGATTCAGAATCCTGTAGAAAATGATTACTGAGAAACAATACATTACTCTTTCAAAACCTTTTAATTTATTTCTTTCAGCATATAAATTCAATACTGATAAGTAAGGGAAAAATCTAGAAATACATAAACATATATAAATACATTTACAACATCACAATCTTACGTCTGTGTGGTGAGAGGTGGCGAACCCAAATGCAGGACTCAGAGACTGGGGTTGTGGTAGGAGGGACAGGAGGGAGCGGAGGTGAGGGAGAGGCTGGAGCCGGAGAATGAGTGACTGGCGGTGTTCCAGGTAAGCGTGGAGTGAAACAGAGGGACTGGAGATGAGTGATGGAAGTCAGGTGTGTGGTTCCTCCGCTCAGCAAAGTGGTGGCCACGCCCCCAGGCACGAGCAAGGATAGACAGGGGAATGACAGGAGACACCAGGTAGGGAAAAAAAAGACAGGAACACAGGAAAAAAACACAGACTGACACTGGAGAACCATAACACACCATATACTCCCCTTAACATATAGTCAAGGGCTTTTAATATTAGAATGAGTGTGACTGAGTGAGATTACTGAAACTGGCTAATATATAACGGAGCAGTTTCTTTCAAAAACAAAAATATAACTCTGTAACTAGAACTAGAAGAGGCCCAGTTCAGTGAGAAAGTCCTTGCCCTCTTCATTTCATCCAAAAAGAGAATATTGACTCCTACAGTCTACTCACAGGAAGTCTGGCTGCAGCCTTCAATTTCAACACATTCCAAAAAGGTCAGTGTCTTTTTCAGTCCTTTAGGATACTGGATTCCAAACACAAAATATATGCACAGGAGAAGACCCATTGCCATGTAGATGTCCTCGCTCTCTTCTGTGATCAACAGGCTATCCAATGTAAGCATAATCAAAGAGCAAAGGATGACCCTCCCTGCAGCCTTTAAGGACCATCTTCGGTGTTGAGATGCCAAGAGTTCTGGTCTGAGCATGGTTCTGGGGGAGAGGGGACAATAGCATTAACCATCATCGCTCACATTTATTTGAAAGGCAAATCTTATAAGTTAACATTAAAATTTAACTACTTTCGTTAAATTGTTCATGTAATTCTCTTTTCACTTTGATAGCATGGTTTATGTAGACCAAACAAAAAAATAATGCTAACAAAATGTGCAAAAACTGTAGTGCTTTGACACACTGTAGTCAATTGTTCAACTCAACTTCAAGCAGCAACCCCGGGTCCTCCTTGAACATTGTGTCCATGTGTGCATGGATTCACCTATTTACTAACCGAACAGGGGGTTTATGTTGAACATTGAAGCATGATCTGTTGAGACAGTGGTATTAACTGTGTAACATTCTTCTACTCCCCCTGTTTAAAATCATTTCTAGCTTCTTATTTCCTTTTGGGAGAATTGATTCTGAAGTGGTAAGAGCAGAATGGCTGCTTCCAACTGTAGGCCCTAATACAAAATAACATTAAATTTAACATGGTGGATGCTGGAAGTGTGTTAAATTTTTTTAATTTAACATTTATTACTGAGTGTGAGACATATACATGCAGGGAGGAAGACAGGTTTGATCTTGGTCAGACAGGTAGAGTGTCAGTCGGTACATTGAAAATCTAAGATTTAATTGATGCAATTAACTTTTTTCAGTCTGCTGTCGTCACTCATCAATCATGCACCTGAACGTCCCTTCAGGGGACTCTGCGAAACTTGAAGGTGACGTAGGTAATGCCAAACTCCGAATCAGAATGAGGTGCTAGAGTGCTAGAACTTTAATACAGCTTCAAACAGATATAAGTTAAAAGCGAGTTGAATCCTGGGATTGAACTGAAACTGCTGAAAATGAGCATTGCCTTATATTCTCTCACTGGTCCTCCTCCTAACAGCAGCTGGCACTTGTAATTGGCTGCAATCTGCAGTAGATGGCAGCCTACACCTTCTAATCTTCATATGATCTTGTCAACCTTAGCTGCTTTATGCTTTAACTTCTCCTATTATGGTAAGTAAATTGTATGCTAGAACACATCTGCTAGCCGTCAACCAATGTATACACTTCATACAGGACATGAACTTATTCTCATAACAAAAGAAAAGCCAAATATCTATTGAATATAAACCGTGGGCTGGTTTCCCAGGCAACACCGCTGGTTAGAATGGAGCAAATGTTTCTCACTGCTTCTTTTTTAATGGGCGTGTTAATTTGGTAGCAAACATAAATTGACAGTCTTCTCCCTATACATCGTATGTATGCATCGTAACATTTCTCTACATTTTTATAGCCTAGGTTGTTCAACAGCAGGATATTTCCCACAAAAACCCAACACTTAAAACATTCTTATAAGGAAAAGTTAGAGAATGTTTATATTTTTCCACAGTACCTTTTTAACATGTCTCAGTCCATAGCTTGCATAATTTCACCTAAATATGTTTTATACCACCACAATGGACTTGAGGTGCCATTACAGAGAGCTGTGTCAGAATTTCTTGGTCAACGTCAGCGTTGGTGTGGTCTCTCAGATTCCAAAGTAACTTATGTTAAGATGAAGGCAAAGTAGAAAAGACAGCTATTAAAATATTGTCATAACTCATGCAATTAATACACTATTGTACATACCATTTTGGCCAGTCTGAAACATGTGAACTCCGAGAGTCTCCTGTGCTATGGTTGGACAGTAGCATTTTATCAGCACCATCCTTTCTTTAAGGAGCTCTGTGTTTGGTCGAAGCTTCTCTGTTTCCTCTTTCATTACTTAAAAATGCTCTCTAATGCTCTGTTCGTCTTCACCTGAATCAACCTATAGAGGTAGGTAAATTGTTAAAAATGGGGGCTGTCAGTAAAATGTGACAAAAACAAAACAACACAGATTCAAGGAAATCGTATAAAAATTGCTGAAAAACTACAATATATGGGACCAGGAACCTTTAAGCATCTCAGGATAAAAGGCCCAGTGGTCATTCTGCACAGACTCTAATTTTCATTTGTACAAAATATCACGTATAGTTCTAGTTGTTATCCTAGGAGCACTGCTACAGACCCCCAAAATTAAGAATCCAGGAGTACCAGATATTTTAGAGAAAAATACATGTACCTCAGAAAAAAGGAAACAGCAAGGAATCCATAAAAATAATGACCAAATTATGAGGCTGAAGCATCAGAATGTAAATAATGTGGATAATAATTCATTTTGATTAGCTAGTGCATAAGAAAGGAGAAAACTGTTGCCAAAGGATGTAACCTGTTCACTATAAACGAATGCTCAGTGACATTTATCCTTTCTGCTCATCTTCCCCTTCATAGCTTAAAGGGAAAAATCTGCATTTTTTTAATGTGGAAATCCAGTCAGTGTTGATGGTAAAATTAGTCAATAGAAGCAATACATTCCTCATTGAGTGCTGAACATCACTGAACTCAGTTTTCTGCCACTGCCAGTGGAGCCATCTTTTTTAATTTTGTTTTCCCCACCACTGTCATGTCAAATGACAGCACTGGATGCAGGAAGAACAATGACATTTTAGAACTCTGAGGAATTTATTCTTTCAAGTGAAAGTAGTTCTCTTTGTTAGGGGGTCTCTGGGAATGAATCCGCTGTTGTAGGGTACTCAATACCAAAGTGATCAGTGAAATTATGATGTACCAATATTATTGTCAACATGATTCCAGACAATGTTCAAATGGGACCTAAATGGGTTTGAATTTAAATGACTAAAGAGTGCCCTCATGACATCATTTGTCCGAGGAAAATCAGTAAAACATAATACAAATCTATAAACCATACATAATGATATGACATAAACGACAATCCAATTAATTTTCACATTGCTGGGCTAGACAGATGGAAGACGAAATTGGAACAATGCCATTCATTTTTTAATAAAAAGAGGACAATAAGCGAACACTTTGATTCTCTGCCTGCGAAGCAACAAGTCACTTGATCTCGTGGAAATTCATGGTGGTGCACATTTACCTGCACACTCATACTTATGACATGACTGCAGAGTATTTCATACTACTTTTGTAGTACTTTGTTGTGTTACGTGTTGCAAGCAGGTAAATAGGGGAAGGACCCAAGCGCAGACAGAGGAGGGAGGCAAATTAGAAAAGACTGTGATACAGCAACATGCTCATGATGTGTTTATGATATCTTGCCTACATGGACATGAAGCTATCACCACCCCCTTTAAAGCCTAAAGAAAGACAACAAAAAAAGAAGTAAAATGTATCATAACAAACTTGAATGTCATATTAAGCATCTCCCAACATTTCAATTAAAAAAACATTATTAATAATATAAAACCAAGCTCGAACCATTTCTCAGGCTGTGGGGGTGTGATAAGATGCCACTTGATTGACGGCTCCCTTTCAGCTGAAGTACTATTTTATTTCCAATCTAATCACTAAAATGTTTTACTGCCATGGAAAAAACTACCATATCTATCAAATGGACCCTACTTGGTTAGAAAGCGTATCCATTAAAACAAAATATGGCAGCCTACATAAAACCTTAAAATGTCGCCAATTCAAAATCAGTTTATGCGTTTGTAAAACTGTTTTGTCACGTGTGACATGATTATTTGACAAAGTGCCAGCCATAGCAACTAGACACTGAAAATTCTAAAATTAGCTATACATGCATAGCTCCTTTGCTTACATTTAGTAAGACAATCGGACGCTTCGAGCCTGAGCGGCACCAGGGCAGTGTCCATGCATCTCGTGCTGAGGAGATAGGGCCAGGCCAAACAGGAGATCCCAATAATGGTACGCTTGTCCCCCAAAAGTGAGCCACAGGAACTTCTGTTGCTCCGGAAAGGATGGACACATGGAAGTATGTCTCCTTAAGATCGATTGTGACAAACCAGTCCTCGGACTGAATTTGGTTCACAATCATAGGGATCGTCAACATCTCGAACCGAAGTCTCCTCAGAGACCGGTTCATCTGACGAAGATCTAAAATGGGGTGCAACCCTCCCTCCTTCTTCGGAACTATTAAATACCAGCTGTGTGCCACTCTGGTAGGGCAGCGTGTAGAATGGCCCCTTTTGCCAGAAGTGTTTGCACTTCCTGCTCCATAAACTGCACTAAAGCAGGGTCTATTCGCATCTCCAAAATCCCTTGGAATTTTGGAGGGTGGGGCACAAAATGGATTCTGTACCCCTTTTGAACCCACTGACCCACTGTGACACCGCGGACAGCACCTCCCAAGCGCGCAGGAAAGTCCTCAGAGGGACCAGCCTCTCGCAGCTGGAATTGTCAGAGGACCTTCTCCTTAATCCCTGTCAGAGATAGCCAAAGGTGCCTCTCGCAGTGTTGTAGGGAAACCACAACTTAAATACCCTCAGGTAGGGGAGACACAGGTGAACACAGTGACACAGGTGGAAACAATCAGGACAATCAGACAGGAAGCCTAACTAACAGACACGTGAGGGAACAGACAAATTACAAAACAAAAAAGGAACTCAACCTGACAGTATTCTTGTTTATTCATTCATTCGTTCATTCATTCGTTCATTCATTCCTAAACATTTATATGCTTTTCCGAGGAACTTAGAGCAAACCTCAAAGAAAAAAATGTTAATCTTTCAGGTAAATTGAGGGTGTTTATTGTCATTTGCTCTACTTTTTTCGCCTATTTTTTCTTATTGTGAAGCAATTTACTGCAGTTTGTATGAGATGCTATACAAATAAAATGTATTATTATGCTCTTTATACTATTACTACTATATTACTACTCGATGTACAATACACCAAATGCCATCAAGCTGTCCTTGATTTCTTACTGGTCTGAAGGGGAGGGCCTATTCTCGCATAGCCAGACCTATTTTAGAAAAGTTCAGAGAATTAGAATGTTCATGGTGCTCCTGTTCATCATTTGTCATGTTTAGCAGACTTTTGGGGAAAATGCAGATGTGTCCTAGTCTTGAATATATCTGTACAATAATAATATAGGCTATTAACTTGATCAGCTCTCTCTCAGAGCACTTTTCGTACCTGGGTACCTCAGTTTGGGAGCGGATATCCTGTCGAGGCAGGGGCCGAGGCCCGGGGAATGGAGACTGAACCCCGAGACGGTGCAGATGATATGGAGGAGATTCGGCAGAGCACAAGTGGACCTGTTCGCGTCCCCAGACAATGCTTACTGCCCCCTCTGGTTCTCCCTTGTGGATTCAGCACCCCTGGGGCTGGATGCCATGGCACAGCCGTGGCCGAGGCTACGGCTGTATGCATTTCCCCTGATTGCTCTGCTCCCGCGGGTTCTAGAGAAGATTCGCCGAACAGGGCCCCAGCTGCTGCTCGTGGCCCCGTTCTGGCACGCCAGAATCTGGTTTCTGGGCCTGGTAGCCCTCCTGGACAGCCCCCCCGGGGGAGATTCCCGTCAGGAGGGACCTGCTGTCAGGGCCAAGACGAAATATTCCATCTATTTTCACAACTGTGTCCTTGTATGTAGGATACAATGCTATTGACCTTGCCATAGTGACAAAGAGTACATTTAAAATGTTGGCACAGCACATTAAGGGTTCTATGAAAACAGCTTTGATTTGTTTTTTACTATGTAGAATAAAAGACCTGAAAAACATTATCACTGCTCAGTATATTGCTTTACTGCTTGTGAACCTCATCTTCAGATAGAAATGTAAATAGACAGATCATGATTATAAAGTCTGCTGAAACACCTTAGACAATGCTGTTTTTAGTAAATCTATGCTATCACGGCTCATGTACTATATGGTCATCTATGGTACCACAGGTCATGTACTGTGTGGTAAATTTATGGTACAGTACCACAGGATCTATGATACATTACCACAGAATTTTTCACTTTCACTTTGAAATACTTCTTAAATTTGTAACACTTATATACATTATAACATGTCTCAATTGGTTTTAATATGTCAATAAAATATTTATAGAAACGTATTTAACTTTAACACTAATAAAACAATCTCCATCAAGTATAGAACAATATTATACAATATTAACTTTGAAGCTAAAAATGCACTGTAAAATGTGTCCTGTCAACCCTGTTCCTCTAGTCAGCCCTGTTACTATGGCGTCAACCCTGTTACTATCATTAATGTGATCAAAATTTAAAAAATGTATTTTAATTTTAAATATTAAATTAATATTTAAAAAATATGCCAAGGCTGAAAATGATCTCACTAAAATGAGGGACCAAAGTACTCTTCATATGTGTATAATCTATTTCTAATTAGAAATATATCTTATATGATATATCTCTAACAGTTACACAACAATCAAAAGATTTAGAAGCAAAACCTGAGATGGCACGATACAGTTTCTTGTCAATTCAAGCTGTCTTTTGTCCAAAGCAATGCAAAAAGTGATGAATTTATGTACTGCAGATTTAAAGTTTTCAAAAATCGAAAAGGCACCTAACGTTACTTCTCAGAATAACCCAGTAGCACAGACCCACCGTGTTTTTCTCATGGCGGAACAGAAGCAAAGATTTTACTTTTGCAGTCCGGACGACTTACGAGGCTGCACTAGTTTGAGCTTCAGTGACCAATGACAGATTAGGGCGTGCTTTCTGCAGCTGTTATCGAAAAGGTAGGGTGACTCGTTTGTATAATAAATCCTCTCGTAGCTGCAGTGTTTTTAGGTTTTAAACACATTTAAAACAAGTTAAGTGTTAGGAGTTAACAGCTAATTAACAGCGTTGTCCGCTGGGCATTGTTTTTTGCCGTGGTAACGTTAACGTTGAAGTTTTGTGTTCAATATTCAAGCGAGGTTAATTCTCAATTATGAATGTGGTCGTCAGTTTTCAATTTGTAGTGCAGGTAGAATACAGCCTGACTGATGTTGCACCTTTTTACCTCAAGATGAAGTCTAAAGTTCTTTTTGAACTTTACAGTTCATAGTGGACGGTAGATGGTAAAATGGCAGTAATGATGAAAATATGGACTGAGTGCATGCAAATTTCGAAGATAGCTTTTCAAATTTGCTCCCATTGTGAAATGTTTGCAGCCAGGGAGTTCACATCTTCAGTCACATCATTAATTTAAACCCCTAATTTCTCAACGTTTAGATCAACACCATTTCTTTTACCCCTTAAATGCAACAATATGTGTGATCTATCAATTATGCTGAACAAATCAAATTGTTATGTTAAGGGTTTTTGCTGAGGTGTTTCTCGGACTTCGTTGCTGCTTTTTGCGTGTGATGGATTTAATTGTTGGTGGCTGAAACTAGATATATCGCTTGGCTGTCACTTTTCCAAAAAATAAAGTTCAACGGACCCACATAACCCAATCTTAAGAATCCACTTGTTTTGATTTAGCAAATTATATCTACTCACTTTTTTACTCAGTCACTTTTCTTTTGGTCGTATAATTGTAATTGCAATTGTAGTTATTTGCCTTTCTCCAGAGAAAAAGAAGAATGTAGAATAAAAAAGACTATATCTCTGGTTTTGTTGTGTCCATTGTGAGTCCAAAATTGTTGGAATGCTAAATCAGTGGAGCACTCTTTATAGGGCTTTAAATGTCCCTATAAACACCGCAACACCAAAGTGTTTTTTTCATGTTAACAGCTCTTCTCATAAAATGTTGTTTTGACTGTCTGGCTACTGCTTTTTGTGCGGACACTTACAATTCCTCCAAAGGAGTCTCAAAATCCAAAAGTGTCAAAGAAACAAAGACTGCTGTGCCTATTTCACATACTGTTTATAAATTCTGCTGCAGGAATTGAAAATATATGTTGTAACTGTCTGTGTGTTCCCAAACTTTGCATACCCAGTCTCCCCAGGTATTGGGAAGCAGATGACCGAGCTACTCTATTCTTAGACCATGAAAGATCAGCCATGGACCAGATCACTTTTCATTATGATACTGTGCTGTCAGATGTTCACATGCTCCTACCCAACGCACGCCACCTTATGATACGCCTCAACTGTGTTGGACAGCCTGGTGTGTATGATTACATTACAAATGTTGTCTAATCCACATGTGTTAGACAGGTATGTAGGAAAATGAAATCATGTGAAAGAAAAGGTAGAATCCTAGTACACTGTGAGCACTGGGTTTATTAGAGACACAATTTGTGTCATGAACCTCAGTCAGGCATCAAATTCACAATGTGAAATGAATCTTAATACTAAAGCCGCAGTCAGTAACAACTAATTGAACAGTCGAGTTCAATCGATCGAGTCGATCGAGTGAAAGTTTGGCAACTAGTTTGATAATTAATCGTTTTGAGTCTTAAAAAAAAAAAAAGAAATAAGCTTTTCCAATGTTAGGATTTTCTGTTTTTCTCTGTTTTATATCATTGTAAACTGACATTCTTTGGGCTTTGGACTGTTGGTATTTGAATATGTCAACTTGGACATCTGGGATTCAGTTAGGGCAGGTTTGGTTATTAGCAGAAATATCAAAGATATCCATGAATATTAATACAATTTTTAATAATCATTAATAGTTATGGGGCACCACCCTGGAATCAGAGACCAATAACCAAATGTGAAAAAAGTCTCAAAGTTGGCTGTCCGCCTAACATTGTTGATAATTAAAGTACTCCATTACATTAATAATTGATAGTGAAGAGTAAATGGTCTGTACTTTGTATAGCAGCTTTCTAGTCTTCCGAATACTTAAGGCGCTTTCACACTACATATCACATTCACACACATTCATACGCTGATCGCAGGAGCAAACTGCCCATTAGTACAAAGTAATCTAACTTTCACACAACGAAGGCACAGACCTCGGGAGCAATTTGGGGTTCAGTATCTTGCTCAATACGTGGGCTGGGGGAAGCCAGGATCGAACCACCGATTTTCCGATTGGTGGAGAACCTGCTCGGCTACAAAGCTGCCCACAAGAGTGAATCTGAAAGCTGACTATTGCAACCAGCTACTGGATTATCACCACAAATTCACATAATATCCACAGGGAACTGCTCTTTAAAAGATAAAATAGCATTTTATTCATTCAATTTCAATTCAATTTTATTTATATAGCCCAGTATCACAAATAACAATTTTGCCTCAAAGGGCTTTACAATCTGTAACATACGACACCCTCTGTCCTTAGACCCTCGATTCAATTATGGTCGCTGGTGTCGCTAACTTCATGTTTCTCAAAATGTGCTAATTAACCTCAGCACTGATTAACAATCAATAATTTCAGCCAACAACCACTATTGTCCATTATAAACAAAATATGCGTACAACAATTGGCAAGTCGATAGGATGTGTGGAGTGTGTGGGGCAGAAGTATCAACTAAGTACAAATACTTTGTTACCTTACTTAAGTAGAACTTTTGGGTATCTATACTTTACTGAAGTAATTATTTTTCAGCCGAGTTCAAAATGGTGGCAGCCTGCAAGATATAACAAAGGGACAGCACCCACAAAGGGGAAAACGAGCCTGGTGCACCCTCAGGATAATGTGTAGCTTATTAGGCTACCACGTTATGTGGGCCATTTGGAGTGTGTGTAAGCGTGTAGATGTACGTGTAAAAATGTGTGTATTAGTAGCGAGAAAAGAAATGCAACCGCAGGGGGGCACAAGCCAGTGTCTTCTTGTGCCAGTCCCAAGTCTAGATAAATGCAGAGGGTTGTGTCAGGAAGGGCATCCGACGTAAAACACATGCCAAATTAAAAATGCGAATCATGACAATGACTTCCATACCGTATCGGTCGGGGCCCGGATTAACAACGACCGCCATCGGTGCTGTTGACCTACAAGAGCGGAGGTAGAAGCACTCAGGTAGACTAGATCTTGTGTAGACGTTGTAATCTGAAAGAGACCAGTGACTGTAAAGTAGTGGTAGGGGAGAGTGTAGCCAAACAACACAGGATGTTAGTGTGTAAAATGACTCTGGTGGTGAGGAAGATGAAGAGGACAAAGGTAGAGCAGAAGACGAAGTGGTGGAAGTTGAAAAAGGAAGAATGTCGTGTAGTTTTCAGGGAGGAGCTGAGACAGACTCTGGGTGGTCAGGAAGTGCTCCCAGATGACTGGACCACTACAGCTAATGTGATCAGGGAGACAGGTAGGAGGGTACTCTGTGTGTCATCTGGAAAGAGGAAAGTGGACAAGGAGACTTGGTGGTGGAACGAGGAAGGTCAGGAGAGTATACAGAGAAAGAGGTTAGCAAAGAAGAAGTGGGACACTGAGAGGACTGAAGAGAGTAGACAGGAGTACAGGGAGATGCAGCGTAAGGTGAAGGTAGAGGTGGCAAAGGCCAAACAAAGCGCATATGAGGACTTGTATGCTGGGTTGGACACTAAAGAGGGAGAGGTGGATTTGTACAGGTTGGCCAGACAAAGAGATAGAGATGGGAAGGATGTGCAGCAGGTTACGGTGATTAAAGATAAGGATGGAAATGTATTGACAGGTGCCTGGAGTGTGATGCGAAGATGAAAGGAGTACTTTGAAGAGTTGATGAATGAGGAAAATGAAAGGGAACGAAGAGTAGAAGAGGTGACTGGTGTGGAGCAGGAAGTAGCAAAGATTAGCAAGAGTGAAGTGAGGAGGACGTTGAAGAGGATGAAGAGTGGAATGACATACCTGTGAAGGTATGGAAGTGTCTAGGAGAGGTGGCAGTAGAGTTTCTGACTAGTTTGTTTAACAAGATCTTGGAGAGTGAGAGGATGCCCGAGGAATGGAGGAGAAGTGTACTGGTGCCAATTTTTAAGAACAAGGGAGATGTGCAGAGCTGTGGCAACTACAGAGGAATAAAGCTGATGAGTCATACAATGAAGTTGTGGGAAAGAATATTGAAAGCTAGGCTACGGGCAGAGGTGAGGGTGAGGAGTGGCAAAGACGTATGATAGAATGGTGGAGGACATGTATGAGAGCTGTAAGACCGTGGTGAGGTGTACTGTAGGTGTGACAGAGGAGTTCAAGGTGGAGGTGGGTCTGCATCAAGGATCGGCTCTGAGCCCCTACTTGTTTGCTCTGGTAATGGACAGGCAGACAGATGAGGTTAGACAGGAATCTCCATGGACTATGATGTTTGCGGATGATATTGTGATTTGTAGTGAGAGCAGGGAGCAGGTGGAGGAAAATCTAGAGAGATGGCGGTCTGCTCTGGAAAACAGAGGAATGAAGCTTAGCTGCAGTAAGACAGAATACATGTGGGTCAATGATAGGGACCCAGGTGGAACGGTGAGGTTACAAGGAGCAGAGGTGAACAAGGTGCAGGACTTCAAGTACTTAGGGTCAACAGTTCAGCGCAATGGAGAGTGTGGAAAAGAGGTGAAGAGGCGAGTGCAAGCAGGTTGGAACGGGTGGAGAAAAGTGTCAGATGTGTTGTGTGATAAAAGAGAATCAGCAAGAATGAAAGGAAAGGTGTTCAAGACGGTGGTGAGGCCAATGATGTTGACAGTGGCACTGAATAAAAGACAAGATGCAGGGCTGGAGGTAGCCGAGCTTAAGATGTTGAGGTTCTCTTTGGGAGTGATGAGGATGGACAGGATCAGGAATGAGTACATAAGAGGGACAGTGTTATGAACCGACTGAAGGAATGGACTCAGATGCGGATCGGAGTTCAAAGCAACAGCGTCTTTTATTGAGAAAAGAGGAACCAAGTAGGAGTTGGACAGGCCCGGGGAGAGGCAAGAGTCAATAGGCAAGACGTGGAGACAACCGTTGGTTTGTTGGAGCAGACGTGGCGGAGCAGAAAGGCTGGCACGGACCTAGACAAGGAGATTTGAGTTAGCATGAGGTCAATAATGACGGAAACTAAGTACTCCCTAAGAGAGGCGCTAATCAATGTTACAGCACGGTAAACGGACGATCTAGCAGGGACTGGGTGTGGAGCGGAGCTCTAAGTACCCTGGTGACGGATAATTGTGCCCAGCTGTGCCACCCAGAAGGTTCCATGTAGCCCCGCCCCTTTTCCAGCACTTACTCCATTCCTGAGGTGGTCATGGAGCAAAACACCACAGACAGCTCATGTTAGATGTTTCGGAGATAAAGCCAGAAAGGCCAGATTGAGGTGGTTTGGACTTGTTCAGAGGAGAGAGTATGAATATATTGGTAGAAGGATGCTGAGGTTGGGGCTGACAGGCAGGCGGTCTAGAGGAAGACCAAAGAGGAGATTTATGGATGTACTGAGAGAGGACATGAAGTTAATTGGCGTGAGTGAAGAGGATTCAGAGGACAGGGTTAGATGGAGGCACATGATTCGCTGTGGCGACCCCTGAAAGGGAACAGCCGAAAGGAAAAGAAGAGAGTAGCAAGAAAAGAGAAGGAAAAACACAGTAAAGCACAAGAAAATCTCAAATGCCATGGCTTGGCGTCACTTTATCACACAGTAAACTGGCGCCGCTTCCGTACAGAGGCCATGTTATTGGACATTGGTCTGATTAAATGCAGCTATTAGCACCACAGTGGCTATGGCTAACACAGTTTTGCGGCCCGGCTGCAAGGGTACCGATACAGAATGCACCTTCTATGCACAAAGAAAAACAGCAAGATGTGTGTCATACACAAATCGGAAGGTTCAATCCCGGCTTCCCCCAGCCCACGTGTTGAAGTGTCCTTGAGCAAGATACTGAATTTCAAATTGCTCCGGAGGGCTGTGCCAGGGGTGTGTGAATGACTGGATTACTTTGTACTGATGGGCAGTTAGTTCCTGCCATCAGTGTATGTGAATGGGGTGAATGTGATATGTAGTGTGAAAGAGCTTTGAGTAGCCCCATACAAGTACAGGCCATTTACAAATCAGAAAAATTAAGCTAGATCATATAAAATCTAGCCCAGACACATTAGGCTCTTACTTGAGATCGCTTTTCCTAGCGTTTGATGGGATGTGTCAGTTCTTTTACTGTGGAAATAGTGAGAAGGAGAGCAGCACTAGGCTTTATAGACTCAGTGTCATCATTGCCGTGCACCAAGATCTCGTGCACCGTCCTGCGCATCTAGTCCAATAAGAGGCCATTAACTGCATTTAAGTGAGATCTCGCCTTGGCAACAAGTGAGATTTCATCTCAATTTCACAGTTAGGTGTGAAATAATAGCTGAGTCTGTCCTGGCACCACGACAGTCTGTTCTTTGTTTTTCATTCAGGCTTGGGGTTAAGGCTTGCTCCTTGCAAGCAGGCCGCACTCTTTGTTTGCCCTACATAACAAACAAGGAAGCCTCGCGATTTTGTGTGTCAAAATTCAATTAGATTCAACTGTGTCTCGCCCAGTTCAACATAGAAATGAATGGGAAGCGAAATCCTGTCTGACTACACCATTAGGGAGAGGCTGCCAAAAGTATTCACACATCTTAAACAATAACCTAAAGGACCAGTGTGTAAGATTTAGGAGAATCTATTGGCTGAATATGGCCGATATAAAAAATATGACATTCATAAGTATGTTTTCATTAGCGTAGAATCACCTGAAAATAAGAATTGTGTTTTTCGTTACCTTAAAATGAGCCCTTTATATCTACAGAGGGAGCGGGTCATCTTGTACAGAGTCCACCATGTTGCACCAGCATGTTCCTACAGTAGCCCAGAACAGACAAAGCAAACACTGGCTCTAAAGAGGTTTTTTGCGAGTTTCACGGCTTACCCTTTACACGGTTGGATAAAGGGACGGTGACGTGAGGGGTATTCAGTTAGATGCTAGATGCCACTAAATCCTAGACACTGGTCCTTTAAGTAACACATGTTCGCAGTTTGTAATTAACATTTGCTCAGAAATCATTCATTCAGACAAGAGAATTTTATAAAACAATATTTTAATATCATTATATACAATCCCACAGAAAGAAATTATTTAAGCATCCAAAAAAATCAAGAGTTTGATAATGACATTAAACAGAGAAAAACATCCTAATCAGATATTTTTAAGCTTGAACTATAGTGTTTGTCTTTTTTTTTTTACTTGATCGATTAAAGTTGCTAAGGTGAAAAACGATAAAATCAGTATGTGTTTTGCTGGAATAAATCAAGGGTTTAATGTCACATTTCCATTATGTGTTCCAATATTTTGTATATATTCCCACTTAGTTTCTTACGTTGCCGTGTTTATCCATCCAGTCTTCATCTCCAAATTCAAGATCTTGTCTGATAGTGAAAGACAAGACAACCACAACCCAGGGAAAGGTTTAAAAGAAGCAGAGGAATATGATAACCCAGGAGAAGACAGGGAAAAAGACAGAAAAGACACACAAGGAAATGATGGACTGAAAGGTGTGAAAGGAAATGTGGAACCATTCTTGGATGAGGACGGAGACCTTGACATCACACAACGGTATGGAAAAACCTTTGTTTAGTCAACTGTTAAAGGAACAGGTCATCCCAAAATCAAAAAAACATATTTTTCCTCTTTCCTGCAGTACAATTTATCCATCTAGATTGTTATGGTGCGAGTTGCCGAGTTCTGGAGGTATAGGCTGTGGAGATTTCTGCATTTAGAAATTTAATGGGACTTGATGATCAAAGCACCAAAAAAATACATTTGGAAAAACTCAACAGCAATGTTTCCAGAAATCATGACCCAGTTACTCAAGATAATCCACAGACCTTGTTAGCAGTTTCATGTAGGATATATCGGTAAAAAGAAAATTGTTCCTAGAAATAGATCATAAGATTGTGTTGTCAGCGTAGAGGATTGTGATGATAATTGCAATTTCAGCATCATTATCTGCTACATTACCATCGAAACACAGCTCCACCTGGTCACCAGAGCATCTCCAGTCTGCGAATGCGTTTCTGTTTGCCCATCTGTTGCACATTAGCCTTCGGTGTTGGTTATTACTCATGACGTGTCACCAATCAGATAGTGCTGTGGGTGGGACACTGAGTGAGAGTACTGACTACAGACAGAGAGAAGGGGCTGCATCAGAGCCAAAATAGGGCATTTTTAATTTATTTGTTCTAGCAGCAATTGGATTTTAAAAAAGGTAATAATTCTGAATATTGGAGCTTATAATCGGCCAGGTTGATAATCCCTACATACAAACATGCAGATATATACTGTACAATACATGAAATATACATTTGGTCATAAACATACTGTATACAGTCATACCCCTACCTGTATAACTTTAACTTTGTATAATTTCCCCTCCTTCTCTCTGACTGGACCAGCAAATCAATGTAACAAAAGTTCTATTACAATGGAAATATTGCCATCAAGCCTATAGGTGTGCCCTTACATTGTCATAGGGGGTTGTTGTCTTGTATGTGTCATGTTTCATTCAGTTGTGCCACCTCAGTGAGCAAGCTTTCCAGCTAGCTAGCTAACTAGCTTAAGGACTATGGACATAACAATGAAAGTGTTTCAGCTTGGGCGGAGATGGGCGGATGATACCGAAGCTCCGAAGCTTGTTTCACTTCTGTGAAGTGCACTGTTTCAATGCATTGTGCCGGAACCTGTGTCAAACGAAAAGTATCACATGACTGATGATGCTGGAAGATTCAAACGTTACTGGTGCTTTGGAAAGCACTTCATTCAGTTTTACAGTTTTTAAAGATTTACAGCTAAACTCTGTGATTCGCACATTAGTGGGATAACAAGAGAGGAGAATAATTGAGAAATATGGCAATGTACATTAGAAAGACAAAATCATAAGTATGAGAGCATTTTCTCCTGATACCAAGTAATAATGTAAAAAAGTAATAGGCTATTTTAAAGAATTGTATCACTCTCAACATCACATTTCGACTCATGAAATGTCACATAAGTTTAAAAACATGAGCCCACTGCCACTCTGACTAAACTACACTAAAAAGGTACATTCATGTTTCGTGTAAGCAAAAAAATGCACAATAACATATGTAGTATTTAATGCAGAACTTCTAAACAAAAGTATACAGATTTAAAAACACACAGGCTTCTTGGACTTTTATTGCACTAATATTAGACTAAAACTATTAATATCAGAGAGGTGTGGTGGTGCTTTGGCCCCAGTCTTGAAGGGCTACTATAGGTTTTACAAGCCACCTGATGTCACTGTGTTTGCTGAGTAAAGGTGTGTTCACACAGCATGCGAATGATGCGAATTAATCGCGTGAAGTTGGACGCTTGAACATTTTGAGTTTACTCGCTTCATTCGCGCGTGAAATCCGCTCCATTCGCGTGTGACATTTCTACACACCAGACGCGAATTCGCGTCATGGGAGGGGCTTCTGCCAGCCGGCTCTTCTCATTGCGAAATGGAAATGGCGGACATGGATTTTGCTGAGAGGGTAGCTGTGCTTTATTTGCTATGGAAGCCTGAAAAACGGCGTAGACTCGTTCGGCGCCGTGTCTGGGTCCATCAGATCCTTCAGAGGCGCACCCAGCTTGGTGAGTTTCACCAACTTCTCCAGGAGCTGCGCCTGGATGACAGCCGCTTTCAGCCGGTCCCAGTTTGATGACCTGTTGTCCCGTGTCGGTGGGAGGATTTCCCTCCAGGACACCAACTACAGGCACTGTATTCCACCTGCAGAGCGCTTGTCCATCTGTCTCCGGTCAGTAAAGTATTTAACGTTCTGTGTGATTACAAGTAATTAATGACTGATGAGAACACATAGTTATATGAAATATAGAACAGACATATATTCTTCTCTCTTCTGAACACACAGTTATCAGTACAGCACTTTAATGAAATGGGTGTTTAATGGTTATTGTTATAATGATTATTAATTCATCTGTTTAATGAAATTGGAAATTTAATGAAATTTTGAAATGTTGAAATACAACAAAATGGGTTTTTAATTGTGCAGGTAACTGATATATTATAGTATTGAATAATAGTTCAAATTTTTTTTGCAATGTAGCAAGCAATCAGAGATGATTCTAAATAAAGGTAACGCATTAAGGGCATTTTATCAAGCTTGTTGTTGTTTAACTGTAAAAAACTAAAGAGAAATGAAGATCACCAGTATTATAAATTTATATTTGCTAATATGGAATTGCAATCTGCATTTATAACAATGTTTATTTTATTTTTTTATTTTCTTTCTCTCATTTAGATATCTTGCCACTGGAGACTCCTTCCGAACCATTGCCAGCAGCGTCCGTGTTGGTGTCTCCACAGTATGTGAGGTTGTCCCAGACGTGGTGACTGCAATCTGGGACTGCTTGGTGGATGAGTTTATGGCTGTGCCTTCCACAGATGGATGGAGGTCCATTGCAGAGGGTTTTCAGGAGAGGTGGAACTTCCGCTCTGCTGAGGAGCACTGGATGGCAAGCACATCCTAATGAAGGCACCCCCCAACACCGGATCGCAGTTCTACAACTACAAGGGAACTTTTTCTTTAGTTCTCCTTGCTGTTGTGGATGCAAGGTATTGCTTCCGGGTCATTGATGTCGGTGGATATGGGCAGACGAGTGACGGTGGGACTCTGGCCAACTCAGCCTTTGCCCAGGCACTCCGTGGTGGCACCCTCCATCTGCCACCTGACCGTCCTCTCCCAGGAGCGGACCCCAGCCCCATGTCTTTGTGGCAGATGAGGCCTTTCCCCTCAGGAAAAACCTCATGAGGCCATTCCCTGGGAACACCCGACCCCGAGAGAGACGGGTATTTAATTACCGTCTCTCCAGAGCCCGCCTGGTGGTGGAGAATGCTTTCAGGATCCTGTCCTCTCAGTGGAGGATGTATCGTCGCGTCATAGAGGTTCAGCCTGATGTTGTGGAGAGGTGTGTGAATGACGACGTGTGTCCTCCACAACTTCATGAGGAGATCTGCAGAGGCACCTGCTGTGAGGGGGGCGGTGCAAGGTGCAGAGGACTCACTGCAGAGTCTTGGTCGAGTTGCAGCCAACAATTCTGCCAGAGAGGTCGTACCCTGTGGCCTGATTTTCCTCATCCCCCGGCTCCATATTCCCACTTGTCTCCCGTGGGGAGACGAAGGGGTCGAGGAAAGACAGGACCGCAGAGTACTTCCACTTTCTCCCTGACCCTGCAGCTGACCCACTCCTCTTCTCTGTATCTTTTCTCCTCTCCTTCAAATATGTGTCCCTCAGACTCTTCCATTTTTTTTTGCACACTTCCACTGGATAAAGCACATCAAGTTAGCGGGAAAGAAGTTGTAAAATACGGCGAATAAGCTCAATTCACCGATGTATATCTCTTATAAATTGAGTAAAGAACGTTTTTTAAAACTTACCAGATTGTCCGACCTCCTCACTCACTTTTGTCCAAGCAAGATCCTTTTTATTCCTGTTTCTATAATGATAGGAGGACTTATCATAAAGCTCCGGGTATCCGCACACAGCCACAATTACTTTGTCCTCCATTGTTGTTTGGAAATCTTCCAAAGTTCAGATTTTTCAACTCACGCGAATCGCTCAACTCGCGCGTCAAACGCTCCATTCGTGCCACAAAATGTCAATCTTTGCATTGACTTAACATGTAAATCACTCGCGCGAATGAAGCGATTCGCGTGCTGTGTGAACACACCTTAAATGTTCTTCTGCTGGCCTAAAATTTAAAACGATAGCCAATTAATTGATTCAGTCTCAATTCTGGAGGTTGCTACTAAGATCTTGACTCGTATACAGTGACCGTAATACTTGATACACACAAACCACATAATCAAGTTCTTTATAAAGGAAAGGTTTATTATACTTCTAACTACACACACAACTAATAAATGTATGAATGAAGTCATAAATACAGCGGGACAATTCATTACTGAATAAGCACCACCGTATACCGGATAAGCAGTGAAGGATAGTAAGATGTATTAATTTCTGGAAACACAGGAGACCACTAAGGGGATGAACATTTTTGCATTAATCAGTGAAATCACTTTACTGCACTGTTCAGCAGCTGTGAGGTCGTTGGGAAACACAAGTGAAACACTTTACGCAATTCAATATCAGTTCTGTTGTGATGGGAGATCCTACTTATGACCTAACAATTCTTAATTACTCTTAGTAATCTATAGCAACAAACCCCAATTACAGGAAAAGTAAAGTTTCACCTGATGGTTCGGATTCTGTGGAACCTGGTGTTCTCGGGCATCGTTGGGTGCATTTGGTCCCACAGGGCAACTTGGGTGGAGTCAGCTGTCTCTCTCTCAGCAGGCAGCAGGATGATAAAATTTTCACATAAAACCCCACTTGGGTGTGCAGCATTTGTTGAGTTGACTCATTTTTTTTCATCAGTCATTTTCTACCGCTTGTTCCTGTTAGGGGTCGCGGGTGACTGGAGCCTTTCCCAGTGGCTTTGGGCCTCAGGCGGGGTACACCCTGGACAGTGGCCAACTCGTCGCAGGGCTGACAAATAGACAGACAACCATTCACACACACATTCATCCTCTAGGGGCAATTTGGTGTCATCAATTAACCTAAACATGCATGTCTTTGGACGGTGGGAGGAAGCCGGAGAACCCAGAGAAAACCCACGGTAACACGGGGAGGACATGTAGACTCCACCCAGGGAGATTATGGTCTGGTCCGGGATTCGAACCCACGATCTCCTTGTTGGGAGGCAGGAGCGCTCCCAACAAGGAGATCTTTTGTCATGTTGGATTGATGGCTCATTGATGACAATCATGTTACAGCATCTATCTATCTATCTATCTTTTCTCATATATATATATATTGGATTCAGGTAGGGCAGGTTTGGTTATTAGCAGAAATACCAAATATATTTATGAATATTAATACAATTCTCAATGTTATTAATATAGATTAATAACCTATATAATATAATAATATCTATATAAGATAATAATCTATTAATAATTACGAGGCACCACCCTGAAATCGGGGACCGATAACCAAATGTAAAAAAACAGATAATTGAATATTTTCTTACATTAATAATGGACAGTGAAGGGTGAATCCGAGCACTGACTATCGCAACCAGCTGTTATCACAACCAATACACGCAATAACCACAGGCAACTGCTATTTATCAATAACTTCACTTAACAATCACTATAGTCTAAACTAAACTACTAAGCATACACAATTGGTCAGGGGAAAATAGAGAATGGTTGTTTCGAGAAGACATACCCATGCGGGTAGATTTTTAGGAGAAGGTCAAAATGGTGGCAGCCCACTCAATTTAAGGCATGGGGCTCAAACAGAGGGAGACCAAGCCTGATCTGCTCCCAGTATAACATACAGCTTAGCGTGCTATGCTACCACGTTATCAGGGCCGTTTGGGGCATGTAAATGTACATGTAAAGATGTGTGGGTTAGTCGAGAAGAAAGAGGGAGAAAAAGCACACTGAGAAACACAAGACATTTTAAATGCCGTGGATAAGTGCGATAGGTATCACTTCATCACACAGTAACCCTGTGGCAGACTCCTGTACAGCAGCAGTGTTACTGGATTGTGGTCTGAAGTGCAGCTATTGGCTCCACAGTGGCTAAGGCTAACACCCATTACACCGGTCAATCAATCAAATTAAACCAAACAATGAATTGATTAATCAAGAAAATAATCAGCAGATTAATCCATAATGAAAATAATAATTACTTGCAGTCCTATACAAACAGTTTGCTTCACCTCAACCTACATCAGTAAAATCCTGCTTTTACATTAATGCATGAGTAATAATAATCTAATGATGTAATATACAGTATAACAATATACCAGTCACAGGTTCCATTTCTCAGCAATGAGTAGGCTTGCAAATTACTATCGTTTTAACGTTAAAGACTTGCCACATTACTTCAGTGTTGATTATGGCCTGCGAGAAATGATGTAACGGTACAAATCAAATGTGGAGCTATCTCTCAGCAATGGCTAAACTAGCAATTGTGAGGGCTTGAAACTTGTTCTATTGACAGCCTTACTCTACCGAAACGGTTTGTTTACACTAGCCTATAGGGATGCAAGGCAGGGACACACAGATGCATTATAATGAATCTGTGGTTGCTTGCTTAGTAACGTTCTTTTACAATTATTGTTTTACCAATACTCATGTACACAGCTTCTTTGCCGGTCTCAGTTTCCATAAACAATGGCAGACAGGCTTGTGTAAATGGACTGTACTTGTAGAGGTCGACCGATAGTGGATTATACGGATACTAATAACTAGGTTGGACCATACTTTCCAATAACTGATTAATCGACCCAATAGTTTTAAAAATTGATACTGGATAAAAACAAACATAACACTCCAAGTAAAACAGTGCTGAACTTTATCATAAAAAAGGTAAAATATTTAAAATTAAATAAATATATAAACATATATTAAAAATGTAAGTAAATCATTCAAACCAAAACAAAAAGGAACAATGAAAAAAAGAAAGAACTTAAATCGAATGCGTTTCTGATATGTTTACGTCAGCTGCATGAACATTCAATTTGCTTTCTCACATCACTAGCTTTAGAAATTGCCAGCTCATGAATGCATAAAAGCGACCAGTTGGATAACTAACTAATGCAAATAGATGACATTAAACATTTGGGTTGGACTTCCGTTTGTTTTTGTTTCATTGTTTTAACCGCTTGAGAAACTAAAGCCTTGTTTATACTCGACACAAGCGCGAGGCAAAAATTCTGTCAACGCGGAGTAGCCGGTCGTGTGCATTGGGTGCGCAAGACCCCATTTCGCCTGGCTGTGTGCAGTGCATTTTTTGTAACAGCGCGCGCGACTCTGTGTCCGAAGATCCGAAGAATGAGTTTGCACAATGAGGTGCTTATATTTACAAAATTAGCCTACAAAAGCCTTTTTAAATAAAGATTCATGTTTAATCAAAACAAAATTCACGAAACTAAAATGTTTAGGGAAATTAGGAATTCTTTAAGAGATCGTTAATTTAGTTGTATACATGTGTGCATATATTTTGTTCTCATGTCACAAGTAATAATATCAAGGTTTACTGAGTTTTACACGATTCTTTTGTAGTGTGGTTTTTGGTGACGTGTACTAAAATAAATATCACCTGTGTACATTAGCCCACTTCTTCTCAATGCTTTTTCCTGATGGTTTATATAACAATTACTCAGAGTCGCCCTCTGTCGTTTCAAAGATTACCACAATGGCAAGCGCGTCAATATAAACGCCTAGTCCTTTTGGGGAGGAGTGCGCGCAGTCTTGCGCTGCGGAGCCAGGCGAAACTATAAACAAGGCCTAATAGCGTTATCTCAGCCTCAATGCCAAACACACATAATGCTGTTCTTTCTCTATTAATGCAGCATCTACTCAACAAATTAATTACTTTATAATGTGTTGTAAGACTGTGCGGCTCCTTTAACGAATAGGGCACGTGCGTGACGTGTGTGTGTGACGAGTGGAGAGAGAGAGAGAGCGCGGAAGTAGAGAGTGCGCAAAAAACAATAACAAGAGAGAAAGAATGCGGTGTGAGCTATATAGTGCTGGCAACAGTAGTGGTGTAACGGATCACAAAACTCACTGTTTGGATCATATTACGGATCACGGGTCAGATCATTTTTCGGAACAGAAAGAAAAGGGGGAGGAGACAATTTTTTCCATTTGCATTTCTATTTATTACATGAAAACTTTTAGTGTCTACATACCGTTACAGTTTTGTCCACAGCCCTTCGTCCATCATCATTATATTTTACGGGGAAGCCAAAATGCTCCCATACGTAGGATTTAAATGATGCGGGAGGCTTTTCAAGCTCCGCCGCTAGCCATTGTTGACTTATTAACATGCCCTGTTTAAGTGAACACATGACTGTTGTAGTTTCACTGAAACTCAGCATCCAGTTTAAAATAACGCAGTTACTTAAAACGCAATATCAGCAGAAAAACTCTTTCACTCTGCGATCGCTAAACAATTTTGATTAATCTGCAAGTAAAAAAAAAGCGCAATTAATCCGCAGGTAACGTGCGTGCTGAACCGTGGGTCGTGTCCTTGCGGATCATGGGTCAACTGCGATCCGTTACACCCCTACTTAACAGTGAAGTATAAGTTATAGAGGATGTACGGTGAGAGTTGCAGATGATGCATAAATAAATGCCACAGATCCTCAAGTCAGAGAAGTTTCCCCGTGTCTTGTTTCCCACTGCGAGGGGGTGCAGTGAAAGGGGTTAGCTCCAAAGCCATTACCAACTTCGGCCCTGGAGGTTAATCTTCCCTGTGCTTCCCCACTACGGCCTGGACGCTGGAGCAGGAAAAGCTAACCAATTATATGACAACGTGTACTGTAGTGTTCTGTATTCATACCTCTTCGCTGTTGTGATTTAGCAACTATGTCTCATATGGAGGCACCATTATGTTGTGTTACACATGGCAGTACCGTTAGTGAGATTTGTCTATCAGGATTATCAAAGATAATCATAAATAATGCTTTATATTAATAAAGACCTCGGGGCACCACCCTTAATAAAAAGGGAAATGATAGCCAATTAATTAATTCAGTCTCATAAAATACACTAAACTATCAATTTGGAATTCAGATTAATGATTAAATCAATAATTATAACCCAAATTATCATTAATAGCTAGTAAGTGAAGGATTCGGAGTTCAAACATAGAAGAGGTTGGCAAATTATTCACTCTTGTGAGACATTAAAGAGACCAGCATAATTATACACAATCATTTATTTACAAGGGTAAACAAAGTAAATACACTAAACTACAGACAAAGGGTGTGTGTGTGTGTGTGTGTCTCAACAATGACTGTGACTCAAGATGGCGGGGGTGAGACAAAGGGATATTTAAAGATGGCGGTAAGCCACCTAGGAGGGTTGACTCGCTAGTGGGGTTAGCACAAGCGTGGCCCCTGCTGGAGGCCAGCTAAAGGTGTGTTTGTGTACTAGCAGGTAAAGGAGACCTGAAGGCTAATAGTGCCTCGTTAAAAGGAGTTAGTGGCATGCAAAATACCCTGTGTATAGCATCAGCCTAACATCAATTTAACAACGGCTAACGGCACTAGATTAACAAACAGGTTGAAAAGAGTCACAGTGATGAATCTCAAAGAAATCACATTGCTAAGGTCACATGTGCAGAGTCACTAAACAGATCTGTGCTACACTAAGCCCAGTATTTAGCTCAACGTGCTACGTTATGCCGGTGGATGTTACCAGTCCGTTTTGGTGCTGCTTTGTCCCGCGGCTGGCGATGGCCAGGCGGGAGGAACTCGTGGTTTGGTTTGGAAGCAACTGTTGAGGTGCAGGGCTCAGTAGCTTCGGCTAATGGTCGGTTCATTCTTAGTGGCTGGCTTGCCGCTACTTGTTGCGGCGGTGCTCTTAGCAGGAAACCTGCGTCGCCGCGGTGAGAGATGAGAGGTTCTGCAGGGCGGCAGTCAGGCTCTTTCGTTAGGCCTTGTGCTAGCTGTCTCGAGGTCAGCAGCTTCTGCTCAGCTGGTTGCTGAGAGGCCAGCGGTGAGGTGGCAGGTCCGCTGGGCCGAGAGGTGAGAGGACGGAGCTGCTGCGTGTGCCTCCTCGAGCTGAAAGAGATCGGGAGGAAGAGAGAGCTGCTGCGTGCCCTCCGCACGCTGAGAGATTAGGAGGGCAAGAGAGAGCTGCTGCATGCCCTCCGCACGCTTTGAGATCAGGAGGGCAAGAGAGAAGCAGGGGCTGTAACCCCGCTATATCAATTTGAGGACTTCCGACATCGCAAGTCCGGCGGAAGTCGATGGCATGTTACAGTCTCAGGAATTGTGGGAGAAAAGGGGAGTGCAGTCAACTTTAACAAAGCTCAGTTAAAATAGCCCACAGCGAATGAACTCGTCCGCTGAGTCCCAAAATCGCTGTCTGTGATTTAAATGTGCAGCTGATGTTTCAGCAGTCCTAGCGCCTCGTGTGCTCTCCGTGCACCCAGCATCACATGTCAAAACAAATAGAACGAGGCACCAGTGATGATTTTCACTCCGCCTCTAGAGGCCACTATTGTACTGTATAACGCCAGCAGACCCTTCTTAATGCTCTCATACTGTGTAACGGCAACACACTCTTCTCAGCCGCTCCAGCAACGCACGCAACCTGGAAAAACTATCGGTTTGAATTTTGCCGATAGCCGATTGTTCCACCAATCAACTATTGGTGCCGATCGGCAAAAATTGTTTTGTACCGTTACAGTGGCTTGCAAAAGTATTGAATACCGCTGGAACCTTTCCACATTTTCTCATAGTTCATGTGATAGACCTACACAAAGTGGTGCAGAAGTGTGAAGCAGAAGGAAAATGATACATTTTTAAAAAATCTGAAAAGTGTGGTCTGCAAACCACTGTACATAATTAACCGGTGAAGTAATGTGGAAAGCATAACATTACAACTATAGTAATTTTCACTGGATGAAGTTAGCGAGCAAGCAATGAATTGGCTGACGTTATCCCCTCAATACAGTTTCCTCAGGTATCTTATGTCAGGTATCTAACGTTAGCAACCGGTCGGCATTAGCCAACAAGCTAACGTGCTGGGAGCAAGCCGTTTTTTGGTGTTAGCGGACTCCATATTGCTAGCTGTGGAGTTCAGAATCAGTAAGCATAAGGCTCTGGAATGTGCATGAATGTCACGGCTTATGTAAACCAATGGATTTTGCGGGAAATCCAACCCCGATACCTTCTCAAAAGAGGCATACTGGCAGAAAGACTGAGATAGCCGGTGAATGGCTTATTTTTATGTGTGGCTAAAACCCTGTCACACTCAGGCACTAAAATAGTAATTCATATCATTAAAAAACTACATTTATCCTTTAAGTAAAGGATCTGATTACTTCTTCCGCCACTGGCATGCACATTATATGACAGGCACCAGGAGTTTATCCACACTTGTTTTTTTATGACTTGCCTGTATTGTGGACTGGCCTTCATTTGTTTTTGGCAACCACAACCCCAGTCCTTATTATGATTGACTGCTTATTTGAGAAAATACGGTATAAATGTGACAAATGATTGCTGAAATACAAGTATTTCTTTGTCCTGTTTGGCTGCTCAAAGCACCAGTACTATAACTGCATGAATATTTGATATTGGCCTATTGCAGATATATCAGTATAAGCATATATATTAGCTGATATGCGCTGATATAAATTGTTTTATTATCAGTATATTATAAAGATAGAGAGTGTCATGTTACTTTATTCGTGTCAGTACAAAGTTTATCCACCAGAGTAGGGCTGCAGCTATCGATTATTTTAGTAATCGAGTATTCCACCATTTTTTCTAAGTACTTTTTCTTTATTAAAGAGCAATACTAAATATACAAGAGTTTAAGTTTTATTGCTGAAATTGCATACATTATCTGTGAAAACTAAACAAATTTAGTGCATTCAATTGCCATTTTATATTCAAAATACAAATATATGAATGAACAAAATTATAAATAAAAATATAACATTCAATTTCAAATTACTTTAAAAAGGTAAATATAGTACAACCTAAAACAACCTACAACCTATAAATAAAAAAATACTAATAGACCTATAAATAATAATAATGCCTAAACATTGCATGTATGTTTTTAACTTAACTTTGAACTTAACTTTCAGTTTCAGCTTTAGCTCAGGCATGACATAAGCCTTTACTGTCTTCTTGGAAGGATTTCTGGCTTTTGTAAGAAGCAAAAAAATATTGGACAGGAAGGTATCTTGGAACAAGAACATGAGTAGATATGGGCATAGAGATGCGCGGATCAGCTCTAACATCACCGAATCAGCTGTTAAATACAATCCATCCATCCGCACATGATTCTGATCTACGCACCCGATCGACACATTACAATTATTGAAATTCTCAGTGTTAAGCGCGATGCTATTGTAACATTAGTTACACTGAAGTAGGTTGAAATAACCTAACCATACAGCACACAGAGTAACGCTGGAACGTGAGCGAAAGAGAGATGTTTGTATTTAAGTCAGATAAAGTACATCGCACATACAGATCTACATTTTGAGCTAATCATTCATCATAATAACACATCTTGTTTCGTTAAGTTAGGAGCTAAAAATATGATTAAAGTGTGAGATTTAAATTACACTAATCAATGAAAGCACGCAGCTCTGAAAGAATGAGAGCTGCGCATCACGCACACACAGTTACAGCTTGTTCTGCTATTTGTTGCGCTTAGCTTGTATTAACATTTGAATTGTGTATTTCGGAGATATCAAGTATATATAAAGTCTCATTAAACATTTCACATACACATCACAAGATGATGATGCATGCTGGTTGCTCCATCGAGTTGCTATCTTCAGCTGACATGCGAACTTAAATGTTCAGCTCAACACACATTTGTCTTCATTTAAAAATAGCGAGCAAGACTAAAATTATATGACTCTCTTTCTCTCGCATTGCGGTCTTTGATCTTGAAATGAGCTGAAAACGAAAGTTAAAGAATGACACATTCATTGCGTTTTACCGTGAAATGAGAGTTCCGCACCTTTATTAAAATCAACACATTAATGATTTATCTCTCATCCATCTGCAATTTTTTATGACTTTACCCACCTGACATGCAGAAATAGCCGCAATCTGCGCATACTCCAAGTCCTTACCAAAAATGTTCTTTTTGCAACATGACCATGTGTAATTAAGTGGACTAAACGAAGTTTCGAGGCAATTGTTCGATGATATTTTGAATTTGAGTAACCGTGTGTTGTATAATGATGAATGAATTACCTTGTAACTTTGAAAACAGCAGCCGAGAGAAACCGACTTACCTGCTGATTGGTAGGTTAATATTCAGTAAAGTCGCTAGGTTATGAAGGTGTTATTGGAGCAAAACAACTAAGCACGAATCTGTTGAAAATAGTCACACGTGTGTATCAATAAATTTGAAGTCACAGAGAAAAATACTTTATTTTCTCAAAAAAAAAGTTTCTTAACATTTTTCTAGCACAAATACAAGTCAATAACTACAACTGCTTGAATCTGCTGCTACAAGTCTCAAATGCTTTTTTTCAATCACAAATGACAAGTTCTGCACGCTCTTACTTTTGCACCACATCTCTCAGTGAAATGTGGAGCAGAGGTGATTTGTATACCTTGTCAGATCCCGGTAAACCCCCATATGGGAGGTAATGCACCAGCTCTCCGTTTCTGGGTTCCGATCCTTAGACTCTCAGAGTATTACCCTAAAGCACCTACTAAGGACTGTTTAAGCTGGTGGCGAGGAGACACACCTAGCTTCTAACTGCCTACTTTTGAGCGTCTACCCTGCTTCCTCTGGCAAAGTCCTCAAAGTCCTTATTCGTAGATGTTGCAGCTCACGTTCTCCTTCATATCATGTTCCGAAGAAAAGGGGAACAACGATCTCAACAAATTTGACAACCTGTAGAGCCAGGGGCACTGTTCAGAGATCAGAACCCTTATGGACAATCAAAGGAGCTCCTGTCAGCGCCTGTCCATCTATCATTTTTCCAACCCAGTTTAGATAAAACCATGCCCACTTCTGTATAGCTTGGAAAATAGCGACATGAGGCACTGAATTAGATGGATTTACTGTTTATCAGAGTGTTGAGTAATGGGAAACGTTAATTCTAGACTAGACTATGACTATGAGTTAACAGTTTGAATTATGGTCTAAGGACAGAGGGTGTCATATGTTGTACAGATTGTAAACCCCTTTGAGGCAAATGTGATTTGTGATATTGGGCTATATAAATAAAATTGAATTGAACAGTTTGAATTAAGTTTAGAGACTGTATTGTTTGTAGCTCTGCATGGTTGTGTCTGTGTTTTACTTGTGGTTGGTTTGTAAAAAGTCAGCGGTGCTGATAGACCTACAACAGGTTGTGAGTTGTAGTTTCCACACTGCTGCTACTCAGGATTACTCCTCGGCTGGAGCCGCTCTTCGCAGCTGGAGTGTCTCTGGGCTACGCAGAGCTGCCGGAACCAAGTAGTTTTGGCTGTATCCCGCTTCAATTATTTTTCCAAGCTTGGGTTGCGTGGAGGGCGGACATCTGACCTGTCCTGTTCGCTCTGTGTGGCATTCTGCGGCTGTAGCCTGCTCACTCAGAAATATTAAGGTATTTAGTCCCGTGTTAAAACATTTAAAAAAAAAACATAGCAACCAAGTCAATGTGGCAGTGACAAAGTGATTTATTTACAACAAAAGAAACATGAACATACTTCAAAAGTATGGGTGAGGATTGGACAGGGTATGTTGGACCAAATAAAAGAAGGTGAAAACAATACAAAACCAGCCTTAAGGTACCTCTAGAAAGAAAAATACAAACAAAAAGTCTCAACTATCCTCTCTGCAACAAGAACCAAACAAAACTTACAGGTGGCACCAACCACTAAACTTATTGTTTCTAAACAGACTGTGAACTGCGTGAATGAAATAATGTACAGGGTACCCCAAACTAACCTAACGTCCAACGTCTTCTTTTAATGTTTGTGGCTTACCCTCCTTGTGAAGGGTGTCAGTCGGTATCAGCGAGTACTTGAACCCATGTACCGATACCATTTTCTTAAACAAGATCTAGTTTTATGCCCACTAGCTTTGCTGAACGCTGCCAGTCGTAAGTCGGTTCTTCTTTGCTGCTCGGAATGCAAACACAGGAAGTTGAGCTGTGTTGCCACATGCAACCACTGTTTAGAGCAGCGAAGAAAAAATAAAAACATGCTAGCAGTACGTCCGCTGTTTGGCAGCATTTCAGACTGGACCAACCAGCCAGTAAAACGGTGAAATATGCCAGGCTGCAATTTCGAGGGGTGGCACAAGTATTGGAAACTTTAACACGAGTAACTTAATAAAGCATTTTAAGACGCGTCACCCCAAAGAACACAATGGTTGCACTACAAAGGCCAGGTAGGTTAGGATCAGTACTTGGTATTGGCCTGAGTGCAGGTATCAGAATCGGAATCGGGAAGGGAAAAAGGGTATCGGAACATCGCTAATCAGCAATCTTCCCCATGATTGTGTAGCCTAGTGAACCATACTGAGAGACCATTTTGAAGGCTCAGGAAACCTTTTCAGGTGTTTTGAGTTAATTAGCTGATTGGTATGTCACCATATTCTAATTTGTTGAGATATTCAATTGGCGTTTGTTTTTTTTAATGTGAGCCAAAATCATCAGAATTAAAAGAACCAAAAACTTAAACTATTTCAGTCTGTGTGTAATGAATTTATTTAATATGCGAGTTTTACAATTTTAATTGAATTACTGAAATAAATGAACTTTTCCATGACATTCTAATTTAGTGAGATGCACCTGTGTCTGAATAATCTGAATATTTTTGATTTTTCCTACAACAAGTATTGATGCATCAAAAATGGCAGTCCTACTTGTTGCTATCAGATGCTACGTGAAACTAAAGAGCGTTGTTCCTTCAAGCAATCACAGACCTTTAAAGGTGCAGTGTGTTGATCATGTTAAAGTTTTGCAAGATTTACAATTAGGTTATGCTAAGTAAAAATTTAATTACAGCTTTGGTTGATATATTGCTGTCCTCCATAGATGCATTTCATACTGATCTTATGATTCAACAGGCCAAGGAAAATCCCTACGGAGGGTAACGGCCGTGACTTGGTCTGTCCCATCATTCTGAAACAGTCCAACCCTCTACTGGAGCAACAAGAGGAGAATACAGATGACGAAGTTAAGTGCTTCAAAGACGTTATAAGGATTGGTAAGAACCTAGATTTGATTATTTTTTTATAATTTTGTCATCATCTGGTTTACCATAAATGCCTCATCAAAAGTAAATCTGTTTGACTCTGATGCGGACAGAAAACTGTCCTACTGGAAATGCCTGTGAATGCTGACAGCTGAAAGAAATTGCAAAACATTGCTAAAATTGCAGACAATAGCAGACAAGCTAACGTTGTCTAACTTGAGCTAACTAAGCACATAATCACAATATATTTCACATGCTTTGCAGTTTATCCTTTGCATGAATGTCACAGCCTATGTAAACCAATGGATTTCGTGGAAAACCCCATGTGATACCTTCTCAAAGAAAGAGGCTTACTGGCTGTGAGAGTACACTGAGAAAACCTCGGAAAGGCTCATTTTAATGTGAGGTTAAAACCCTGTCACACACAGGCAATAAAAATGGCAATGTAATTCATTTCATTATAAAAATTAAATATAGCCCCTTTAACACTTCGGTTTAATGCCAACATATCGTATCCGTTTTATCATTAGTATTTATCCTTATTGTTGGGGGTCTTAAGTTATTTTATTTTATTGTGTTGCTGTATTATTTTAATGCCTGTTTTTATTTGCTTTTGTTCTGGTCAAATCCTGGTTCAACCATCTAAAGCCATAACAAATTAGGGAAGAAAGTAATTCAGATCCATCAGTCTGGAAAAGGTTATAAAGCCATTTCGAAAGCTTTGGGACTCCAGCGAACCACAGCTGGAGTCCCAAAGCCAAACCAAAGATAAACCATTATCCACACATGGCGAAAACACGGAACAGTGGTGAACCTTCCCAGGAGTGGCCGGCCGACCAAAATTACCCAAAGAGCGTAGCGGCGTCACAAAAGACCCCACAACAACATCCAAAGAACGGCAGGACTCACTTACCTCAGAAAAGGCAAGTGTTCATGACTCCACCAGAAGAAAGAGACTGGCCAAAAATGGCCTGCATGGCAGAGTTCCAAGACGAAAATCACTGTTGAGCTAAAAGAACATTAAGGCTCATCTCATTTTTGCCAGAAAACATCTGATCATGATCCCCAAGACTTTTGGGAAAATACTCTGTGGACTGACGAGACAAAAGTTGAACCTTTTGGAAGGTGTGTGTCCCATTACATCTGGCAGTAAAATATGGTGGTGGTCGGTCTGGGACTGTTTTGCTGCTTCAGGACCTGGAAGACTTGCTGTGATAAATGGAACCAAGAATTCTTCTGTCTTTGGAGTGGCCTAGTTAAAGTCCTGACCTGAATCCTATTGAGATGCTGTGGCATGACCTTAAAAAGGCAGTTAATGCTTGAAAACCCTCCAATGTGGCTGAATTACAACAATTCCTCCACAGCGCATTAAAAGACTCATTGCAAGTTATTGCATACGCTTGATTACAGTTGTTGCCTCTAAGGGTGGGCCAACCAGTTATTAGGTTTAGGCGGCAAACACTTTTTCACACAGGGCCATGTAGGTTTGGATTTTGTTTTCCCTTTAATAACAACCTTCATTTAAAAACTGCATTTTGTGTTTACTTGTGTTATCTTTGACTAATATTTAAATTTTTTCGATGATCTGAAACATTTAATTGTGACAAACAAGGGGGCAAACACTTTTTCACACCACTGTATAGTAATTTGCAACAGATAATGTTAGCAAGCAAACCATGAGTTAGCTGATGTTATCCACTTAATACAGTTTTGCATCTAATGTCAGGTATCTAACATTAGCTGACAAACTAACGTTATCTAACTTGAGCCAACTAAGCACAAAATTACAATATATTTAACATGTGTTTTCTCTCAAGCCTTACTGTATATTACTAGACCAATTATGATTTTCACGACAGAGCTTCATATTTCTGCTTGCAGTCCCTTACTAGTTCAAAGTCAATGTAACTCAACCACTCTCCCTCTCTCTAATCAACTGTGTGACAAATGCATTCCTGCTAGATCAGGATAATAAAAATTTACTTTTCCCTAAGGATTAAAATATCAGTGTTCTAAAATAATGGATGTAGGCTATTAGTCTCCACAATCCACAGCAGACAATAATAATCATACTAAAAGTTATTCGTGAAGCGCTTGCTTTGCCCATATTTTTCTCATATGAACTCCGAACAATGGAAATACTTTGTTTAGGCGAGGGGTGGCGCCTGGGTAGAGCGTGCACTGCCATGCAGGAGGAGGATTCATTCGTAATGATGTTTTTGCGTTGAAATCAATCCCAAAGTCTCCAAATGACCACAAACCACAAAACTAACTGTGATGGAAGCTAAGAAGGGTGATAGAAATGGAGGGCAGGGCAGCAGTCTGGCAGGGCAGCAGTCTGACTCTGCTCTGCTGATGACAGCACTGTCAGCAGCCTGGTCATATAACATATGCAAAGTTAACTAAGTGGTTCTGTATTTAACTATGTTAAGTACCCTAGTAAGCTAACATGCTATGCCCTGTGGTTGTTATGGTCATGCTTTTGGGTTTTGGCTTCGGTGATTCTATTTTTTATTTTAAATATGTCTGTTCCTGTTTGGATTTTGGGTTTAGTTTGTTAGCTCCTGTTTAATTTTGCAATTGGTCTGTTCCCTCATGTGTCTATTAGTTTTGCTTCCTGTCTGTTCCTTGATTGCTTTGAGTGTTTTCACCTGTGTCATTTAGTTCACCTGTGTCTTGTTGGCTCACCTTCCTTGAGTGTATTTAGTCTGTGTGTTTCCCTGTCTCTTTCCGTTTCTATGTTGGTTCTGTCTACAACCTGTTTGTCACCTGGTTGTCTGTTTTTGGAATTCATCGCCTGCCTGCATGTAACCTGTTTTGCTGCCTGCCTTCAATTTGGACAATAAACCAACACTCATCATCCTACCACCTCTGTCTGCACTTGGGTCCTTTTCCCCATTGCCTGTTTGACTGCATTATCCATGATAGTTACTAGTCCATGGGGAAGAAGAGAGGTTGCTTTGGAATGTTGCCGCTCCGCTATGCAAAATCCATCCGGGCCTGACGGGGGGGAGAATTGTGGTTCTGCTTGGAAAGCGTCTGTTGCAGTATCCGCGTGCAGGCGGGGGAAGATGTTCACTCGCCTGTAGTCCTCTGTACAGTTAACTCGGTGCTAACTTGCTTAGTGGCTTCTTGAAGTAGGCTGACAGACAGTGTGTAATAGCCATTGGCGCTAAACTTGTTGCAGCAATCTTACGCAGGATCTCGCATTGCTGCTGTAAAAATGAGAGTTTGGTTCTGAAGGAAGGCAGGCTTCTGTGTTGCAGCCTAACCGTTTTTCTTTTCATCGGGGTCTTCTCTGGCAGATTTACTCAGGGGCGAACAGCGGCCTGCTGAGGAGGATGAATGGAAAGGAAAGAGAGAGAGGCAAAGGTCGCTAACCTGTTTTGTTGACTTGGTGACTTTCGGGGTCACACGTCAGACAGGCGTCAATGGCTGCGTTCCCTGTCTCGGGATTGTGGGACAAAAGGGAATGCAGTCCTTAAATCAAAGTTCAGTTAAAATCACACACATGAATGAACTTATCCATTGAGTCCCAAAAGTGTTCTGGGATTTTATAACTGAACTATGAGCAGGACGCACAGGACGATACTGTTGATACGACCAGGACTCTGACTCCAGGGACGAAAAAATCACGGCAGGTTCAGGCAGAGACAGGAGAGGTGTCAAGTGGGAGAGGTGCGAGATGGAGGTCAGGCACCAGACGGGTAGCGACAGCTGTAGAGCCAGAATGTTTCTGGCTAATTCTAATTCTGTGAAATAAGGATTTATTTTCACCAAACCAAAGTTGATGATTGTTGGCACAGTGGAAAGTCTAACTAAGATGGTTTTGGTGAGTTTTACTTTGTTTCTGTCAAGTTAATAAGGCAATAAAGCTGGTCTTAGTTTGGTAAAACTGAATGTTTTAAGCTCTTAAGTTCTTAAAAATTATCAATAGTTATTGATATAGACTGAAATGAAACATTTTATCGTTAGAGATTTTTAAGATATAGTGCCCAGCCCTAGGTAGACCTATAGGTCATTAGCCCCGAAGAATCAAAACGTATTGATTGTTTCTAGAACCAACAAAATAGTCTAAGTAACTAGGGGCTGAAAGTCTACAGTTCTGAGTGACTGGAGGGAATTATCTCGTTGCTCTCGATGGCCAGTCTGGGTCTGTCACACTTTGAATTCCGTCACTCATATAGAGTAAAATGGCGGAGGGTAAATTTTGTCCACTACATAGTAAATGACAAGTGATTTAGGACACAGCCTTTGTGTTTAATGTATAAATCCAATCTGTTACAGAGCACACTATGGCCACACCACTGGAAGACGTCGGCAAACAGGTCAGTAAAATTTTATCAACTCACCTCTTTCTTTTTGTCTGTTGCTCTTCCCCTCACCATTAGCCCTCCCAGTTATGATTCACCAATCACATGAGATGTAGTACTTTCCCCCAACAAAACCTGACTTTGGGAAGTGATTGTTTAACCTTTTGTCAAGATGTATATTCTAGAAAAATGCTGTTATGTGTGATAGTACATTTTCCAAAGGCCACAGGTATAGTCAATTACATTTAAATGTTTATGTGATGTCATAAATGCATTACATTTAGGGGTTTATTTACTGTGGATTTGTGTTCGGGATGTTTGGGTTAAGGCAATATGTAATATTGGGTGTGCTGCCGAAAACATGTAAGGGAGGAATAGAAATTAATACAGACAGCAGCTGAAACGAATCTGACATTGCTACCTGACTGTTGTGGCAGAGTAAATTGTGTCCGTTATTTAACAGCAGGGACAAACAGTTCAATTTTCAGCTCTGTTGAAGACTGTTGAGTAACACTTTCTCTGAAGACGACATTTATAGTGCGACATGGGGGCATTCGTTGTGAATTATAATGCATTCATAATGCTTTATGACTACACTCATAAACACACATAATGCTTTCTGATGATACTTTGGTTTATCTGCCTACCTGTTTACCTGCCTGCTGGGTACGTCGGAATAAATACTCACTCTTCATCAGTGCTTTCTGCATTTGGGTTCTCTTTCCCTGCTGCCAACCCTAACCATAACACATACAGTAGATAAGGGATGGTTCAGGACTCACCCAAGCCAGCCCTGACTATTTTGCCAGGCTAAATGAGATTCTTCCAGATTGTTGGAATGCAGTTTCCTTTCGTATTTTCGTGATGTTTGCTTTAATTTGTGGGTTTTGGGGTCATACCATGGAGCTAACCTTCTTTGTTTGTTTTTTTTCTTCTTCTAGTGGTCGAGTGCCATTTCGCAGTTAACCTGCAGCACTATCAACAAGATGATCAATTTGGGACCGACTGAATTTAGCATAAGAGTCCTCTTTTATGTTGAGACATAGCATTGAGTTAAATTCAGATGGAATCACTACTTTAAATGTAGCAACAGCTCTATTAGATAGACATCTAGTTTATCAGTATTTGCCTAATGGTAAAGAGGAAAGTCTCAGCTTCATGACGATACCAATATTATCTTTCTATACCAAAAATTCTATAAGATATTCTCTTCCAAAGGTTGACTGTCATCAAACGTTGTTTTTGAGAAAAAGGGCAATAAAGATAATAATGACCACATATTATGAAAAATATATAATGAAAAATATTAAATAGTTAAGATGAGTTTAAAACCTATACTTTTACTACATGTTGGGCTATTTGTTTTGCTATATTTACAATTATTTCCTCACCTTTTGTCTCTTACAGATGCTCATAGTCAGACTAAGTCATAGACACTGACATTATAGGCCACTGATACCACTAGCTAGACTGCTTTCTTTGCCTGCTCTAGTGATTTTTAATAGCCTTTACAAACAAAAGGGTTCATGTAAGTTAGCTAAACTATAGAAGCACTTACCATTAGTCATCTCTTAAATTTGGTCACGCTTCTCACCATCTCCTCTGGTGTGAAGACCGCAAGCCCCAATGTTGTAGAGTTTGCAGCTGCACTTGTACTCCCTATCTGCATGTCTTTCACACTGTCATCATTTAAATAACTAGAATCACACACAGAGTATGTCATCATCGACTCAGCCGTGAGTCGAATATCTTCCTCCTCGCCTTCCTCCCACTCACTTTTACAGCTGTCTGAGTCCGACTCTGAGGTCGAGCCGCTTTCAGGCTCTGCAACACCATCACGTACCAGCGCGATTAAATAATCTGAAATTAGGTCGGTCCAGTTGTACTCAGATGTAGCAGAATTTAAAAGTAAATTAATTTTATTTAGCTAGCTGTCAACCACAATCTGTCTGTCTCCGTTTCATCTGTCAATAAACGGGTGTTTGGGTGGAAAACCTTCCGACCTAACGTTATGTTTAAGGGCTTCAGAACTATACTTATCATTTGAATTTTACATGGCCCCTGGATCCATGTCCCCTGAACCTAACCCACTTCCCAGGGACAACAATGTTGACATTGTAAGAAAGCTGAGACTTTATTTATTCAGACACATAAAAACCCAAAACAGCCCAAAATCCATTTTTTCATGTTAAACCGTGTTTCTACACGAACAGGCCACTGCAACTTCCAACTCATTTTGATGGAATGCGTCACATATAGGCCGCTAGATATACAGGTAAGATATCTGACAAGTATAGGAGCCAAAGAGTTAATGGTGTTGCATTTAGCTGTCTGGAGATACACATCCATATATGTACCAGAACAGTAAAGGTCCACCTTTTCTTTCATCTTCTTTCATTCACACATTTGACATAACCACGCCTCAGAATTGTTACAGATGTCTGGGCATTTAAATTCAGCAAGCCCAAAAATAGGAGCTACACTAACATCATAAACCTTTGCATTTGGGCTGGCACCATGGTGAGGAGCATTGGGATGTACAGTATATCAAAGACATTTACATTGAACAGTTTTGAGTATTGTTCCAGTACCACAAAGAAGGTTATCTCCAAACCTGGAAATTAAAGCAAACATCACGAAAACGTGAAAGGAAATGGTGTTCCAACACTCTGGGAGAATATCATTTAGCCTGGCAAGATAGTCTTAAAATATATAGGAAGGCCCTCCATAATGCCAGAGCAGCCTACTACTCATTACTAGAGGAAAATAAAAACAACCCCAGGTTCCTTTTAAGCACTGTAGCCAGGCTGACAGATACCCCTTTTCCACCAAAATGAACCAGGTGCTGGTTCAGAGCCAGTGCTAGAGCCAGTTCGGAGTTGGTTCAAATGATGAGCCTTTTAAGAACCCGTTTGTGTTTCCACTGGCTAAGGAGCCAGCACAGAGCCAGGACTCACTTTCCCGGTAACGCTAGCGCAGCAGCGCCGAACACAAACACCGACAACAATCGTGGACGTTGCGTTGCTACTTATGTTCGCCGTAGTTTGTACGGACGGAGATTACGAGCGAGAGTAACGGAACGTACATAACATTTATTTTTAACAATAACATGTCAACTTTAGCCTCAGCATGTTGCTACCCTCCTAGCATCAACTCTGCTGATAAACGATCACATTGCAGTTAAATAAAAATGTATTAAGCATTGGTGTAAGAGCCGCCGCAGTAAGCGGTGCTTACTTCTAGCCCAGCAACGAGTTGGTGCTAGTTAAGAACCACTTTTCCTGGCTCCGAGCTGGTACCTCGGCTGTGGAAACAGAAAGAACCGATCAAAAACTTGGCTCTGGCTCCGAACTAGCACCAGCTCCGCCTCGTTGGAAAAGGGGTAAGAGAGCCACAGCTCCATTGAGCCATGTATTCTTATCTTCTTCTTCTTCTTTTCCTTTTGGCTGTTCCCTTTCAGGGGTCGCCACAGCGAATCATGTGCCTCCATCTAATAGCCCTCAGTAGTAACGCCTTCATCACCTTCTTTATGATAAAATTTTAACTATTAGAGACAAAATTCATCACATCCTGCCCTCAACTGGTACCGATCTATCTTCAAACACAGAAGCCTCAGAAAGAGTTGTGAAACCTGACGTATACTTTGACTGCTTCTCTCCTGTCAACCTTATTCAACCTGTCTCATAGACCCCATTCCAACTAGGCTGCTTAAAGATATTTTACCCCTAGTTAACACTTCTTTACTACATGTGATCAATCTGTCTTTATTAACAGGTTATGTACCACAGTCTTTTAAAGTAGCTGTAATTAATGCCTTTTTCTAAATGAACATATTCTTCAATTACTAGGCTATTATATATTATAGAGTTTTTTTCCCTCAATAACCTCCTAATTACTGCTTATTGATAGTAAGTACGGAAGTTTTACATGAATTAAGATCTTAATATGCTTTCCTCAGTATGGTCTTTATAAGGTGGTAGTACCACAAGAATAGTCATTCTCACTTAATAAAACCTAATAAATATGGTCTATTCTTATGTAACAAAACACAAAACTACAAGTGTTCCCTATTCTAAAGTGAGGTCTTGCTCTTAACTATTTCACTAGTAGTTTGACAAAACAATACATAAATGTAAAATATAGCCGCAAGCGGCGAATCACTTGTTCAAACCTTTTTACACTTGTGCAATTTCAAAATAGTTTTACACACGTAGTTCAACATTGTTTTGAAACGTATCTTGCAGGTTTTGTGATGATAGGAAAAGTAATTTCTGATTTATAGTCTGATTTGATTTTTATCTTAGTCCTGCAATGCTGTATCCCAAATTTTTGTCAATACCCCCAAAAGGTGCAAACCAAATTTGGTGAAATTCTGTCCACCAGGTTTTGAGGTACACGTTTTTGGGTCAGACTCAAAATGCTTTTGCACGCCTATTCTCAAACAGGAATTTAAGCTATGTCCCAAGATACATGATGATTTAACAAATCGTTATTGCCATTTCCTGCTTAGCCCCTCCTTTTACAAACATATTTTGGTTGATGGCGGCCATGTTTTTGGACAAAACTTGCTCATTTATAATAAAAATGTGTATCTCAGTCCTGCAATGCGGTGTGGCAAATTTGGTGTTGATAGTCAAAATCCAAAAACTAGATGTGACTGTACTGCTTTTCACATTGTGCTGGACTTTAAATTCAATCGGACTTCAATTTCAATATCAAAAATTGCATTTTGGGGCATTAGTTACAGCGCCACCATGTGGCTGATTGGACTCATATTTCTGTGGAAGCACATGTACATCATTTCCAGTTATTGGCCAAGTTTTGTGTTTCTAGCTCATTCCAGCTCACGGGAATTTGAACATTTCGGCAGACAAGTAATAATAAATCTAGCCGCAGGCGGCAATTTGCAGGTTCAAATCCTAAATTGCTCAACAGAGGGAAGAAGCTCAATTGGCCAAAACTACAGCCACAAGCAGCAACAAGTGGGTTTTTTAGGCAGCTATCTTAAATCTGCTTAAAGGAGTGAGACCATTCACACTGATTTATAGTCTGATTTGTCTTATGTCACGCCCAGTTTTTTCATTTATAGTGAAATCGAGGGGCGGTCGATTTGAATGAAACGTTCAGGGTATTATCGAGGTACTTATGTGGACATATCATGTAACTTTTGTAATGATTGGCACAATGGTTGTTGCCTTTGATCTATTTACGTCCTGAGCCACGCCCCATTTGAAGTTAATCGGTCAATATCTTATAATAAATAAGATATCAACAAGCTTTATTCAACTTTTGATGAGATTGGTCTAATAATGATCCACCGAAATACAATGTATATACTTTGATCTTCTGTCGTGAATCTATTCTGTATGTACGACATCTATTGCATGTCTGTCCATGCTGTGACAGGGATCCCTCCTAATTTGTGATATTGGGCTATATAAATAAAATTGAATGTTGCCGATTGGGCTTATATTTCTGTGGGAGCACATGCACATAATTTCCAGTTATTGGGCCAGGTTTCATGTTTCCAGCTCATTCCAGCTCACGGGAAATTGAGCATTTGCAGCAGACAACTAATAATAACGAGAAAAATTGCATTTCCTGCTGAAAATGCGTCGGAATGCCGAAAGCTGAAATGATTTAGCAAAATACTGCTGAAAAGAGGGGCAAAGTGCTTTGATCTTTACTCAGCCAGTCAACATTAACTGCACTGCTGTTAAGACCGACTGTGAGAGCAAACAAGACTCAAAAAAGCCTAAACTATAGGTTGTATTGGTGAAAATACCTCACCAGAAGGCATTTCTGAACATGTGGAAATGCAATTTGTGTGGATAAAAAATGTGAGTGTAACAGCGATTTCAAATACTGGTACTTTCTACATTCGTCCAGAAATTTTTACGCAGATTTATAATGGCCACTAATGGAGGAGTAGGTTGTCACTCATCATTTGGAAGCTCACCGAGCCAAATGTATAAGTCCGATAGATTCAGTAAGCACATTTGTAGAACCAGCACAATTTCCTACGTTTAAAATGATGTATGAACTGTGAAAATTGTGGGCACAACTGCAACTTAAAGAGAACATTTTTAGAAGATTTTCTAAGGCTCCTACACTCTAGCGATAATGTCATCCACTCAAGCTCATGCAATACACACCCAGTATTAACTCAGAAAAGGACTGAAAAAGGCATAAAACTTAAACTGTGATAATTTAAAAACTGTAAAAGATATCAAAAAGCTGAATACAAGTTTAGCTGAAAGTATGTAGCTGAAAGTATGCAGACGTAGTAGCATTTCAAAGTATGAGTAAGTTTGAAGAAGATTGCTCCATAGACTTTGTTACAGTTTTTCTCCATTGGTTTGGCACATTTCTTGAAACAGAAATTACATTCTCAAAACAACATGGACAAATCTCCAAACCACATGGCAATTGTTCACAACAGAATAGCATTTCTCATTGATTAAGAACAGGTAGCCCACATTTAGCACAATGAATAGATCTTGTTGAGCTGAACTGATTGTTTGATTCTCAGTCTAATGGTCATTCGCTCCAAAACGTGTCAGCGTCATTTCATTGTATAAGTAAATGGACTGTACCTGTATAGTGCCTTTCTAGTCGTTCGACTACTCAAAGCGCTTTCACACTACAAATCACATGTACCCATACACTGATGGCAGGAGCTAACTTCCCATCAGTACAAACTAAACTAATCATTCACACACACCGAAGGCACAGCTTCGGGAGCAATTTGGGGTTCAGTATCTTGCTCAAGGATACTTCGACACGTGGCTGGGGGAAGCCGGGATTGAACCACCGACCTTCCGATTGACGACCTGCTCTGCCACCAAGCCACAGCCACCTTTGTCATCACATGCACAATAGTCTGCTCAATTTTCAAAATGAGTCAAAAACAGAATACCATATATGAATCCCTTGGAACATTTTCTTTTTACTCTGATGTATGGAAGTTACTTATGTGTGTGAATGATAATGGTTTCAATTTCCTTGGCAGTATGAGTGCACACATTTTCTACAGACTTTCAAAAAGCAACAGAGATCTCAAATTGTACAGAAAAATAATGCACCTTCATGTGTGATGTTGAACCTTAGAGGCTACTCTCACCCTAAAGTCCTTTCTTTTCAGTGTTATACACAATTGTATTCTGTTAGCTAGAGAAAAAACAGTACAGTAACCACTGTCAATGAAGGACTGGGCTAAGACTGAAAGATGGACATGAGGGATATTTCACTGGTCCTCTGCCATAGTGACAAAACATCTAAACATTTTGACTTACAGTGCTTACAAAATGCCAAAGGGACGAAGCATTTTGGGGGCACTGACTGTTTAAATGAGAAGGAAATTTAGTTTTGACACGAGTGAACTGTTTTGGGAGAGGTATGAGCTTTTGCAGGTGAACCATGGTGTTGTGCCGAACCATCCACGTTATTTTGTGAAAAGCACCAAAAGTGTTGAGAACGTCCGGTCTGTTTCAAGAAATGAGCCAAAGCAATTGAGAAGGATCTTTGCTATTTTGGTGGCACTGTCTATTTATATGGGAAAGGAATTTAGTTCTGAAGCATGAGTGAACAGTTTTGTGAGCGATATTAGCTTTTGCAAGTGAGCAATAGTGTTGTGCTGAACTGTAAGACTATTTTGCCAAATGATCTTACAATTTTGAGAATGAAATGAAAAATATATACAGAAGTGGAATAAGTATAAAGAAACTGAATAAAAATAGTTATAACTAGAAAAATTGCATTTCTTGCTGAAAATGGATGTGAATGCTGACATCTGAAATAAATTGGAAAACTTTGCTGAAATTACAAAAATCTGAAATGATTTTGTCTGAAAAATTTGAAATCCCAAATTTATTACACTAGACTGCTCAAACAAATGCTTTCTAGCCTTAGTAAAAGCAGTGAAATCTCAATTTTTTGCAATGTCGTAACTAGAATGAAGAAAACAAACAATTTATGATTCTTTGGCTGATTCGTGTGATGCCACACAATTTTTTTGCATTTCTAGCGCCCCCTAGCAGTCGATTTAAATGAAACCTTCAGGGTATGTTTCAAGTACTTATGTGCACATACAGTGCAAGTTTTGTGATATCTTGAAAAAAGCTTGGTCCAACATCAAATTTGGAAGTAATTGGGCCTGCAGCTTAGTAGGAGATGGGTTTTTCAAAAAATTAAATATGGCGGAAAATCTATTTCGGCGGTCTCATTTGAGTTTTTTGTAGAGCACATTGAGCTTTATGTGTAAGAAATTTCACGTCAATCGGACTTATGGTGTAAGGGATTTGGTATTTCAAAATTTTCACTTTTTTGGCTGTTAATTCGAGCGCCACTGTCAGGCTGATTGGAATCTTATTTTTGTTGAAGCACTTCCATGTCATCTCCACTCATGGTGCCAAGGGTCATGTCTCGAGCAAGTTCCAGCTCACAGCAAAATGAGGAAAGGCATAAAAAAAACATACTGATGAATAGACCACGCCCACATGCACCAATAAACATGACACTTGGTCAATACTTGCCCCCAGAGAATGGGGTATGATAAATGTACCTCCCAATGTTTGTGCGTATTGGTGAAACGTAGGCAGGGGGCTGCTTGTTTTCAATTTTGAAGGGAGCACTATGGAGCAATTTTTCCACGCCCGTGCAAGACCCACAAGATACATATATTTCATTTCGTTTCGTTGTTTCACGTTTTTGAGCACCTTTAAAACTCATAAAAATTGCAATTCATTTGGAAGAATAATAATCTGAGCAATTTCAATAGTTCCTCGCACCATTCGGTGCTTGGGCCCAAACGACACAATAATAAACCAACACAAACTCAGTAGGGTTCAATTGCTTTGTGGTCTAAACCCTAATGATACAAAGAACACATTCCACACCCTTTGCACCCAAACCTCTTCTCTGAACTCTCTGTTCCTGTGTCTGTTGATCTTTATTTAGCCCTGCAATAAATCCTAACTTTATTAAGCTAATCATTTACAGTTTTTGTTCAGAGTTTGTCAGAGAGGTGTAAATTGAACAGTATGGTCACTTTTCTGTGTAGTCACTGTGTTAACAAGTCATGTCTTATTGTTTTACATGATAAGGTGAGCCACAGATTTCTCAAAAATGATGAGATAACCAAAAGATTCTTTCCCCTAGTGTATGTGTATTATCAGAAATAATTAGTTTTAGCTGATGAAATTAAATGTATCATGTAATAGTCTTATTTATTAATTTGAATAAATACACTTGAAAAATGTTTAATATAAATCCTGTTGATGGAAAAACTTAATCCTGAACTGTGCCATAAATTGTTCGTGTAAGTCGTGGTTAATACTAAGAAGGCATTAAAGCATCATGTCTTTATTGCTCACAGGTGTGGCGAGGGGCATTCCTCTTGGCTGACTTCATCCTCTCTATGCCGGTCATGTTCAGAGGAGGTACAGTCCTAGAGCTGGGAGCAGGAACAGGCTTAACCAGCATCATCATGGCAACCATAGCCAAAACAGTGTACTGCACAGGTATAATGCCATCCTAATTATAATTTTCTAAAATGTTCTATAAAGTTTCTTTTAATATCTTAATCTAAATTAAACAACTGAGAATTCTGTGAATACAGCTGAATCAACTTGAGTTTCAAAGGTCATAGTCAAAGCTCCACTTATTGCTTGTTTCTGAGCTTTTAACAGCATCTCAGCATCACATGGTTTTCATCAGCGAATTGGAAATGGCTCAGGTGTCATTAGGTGACTGCTGATGAAGACTGTGAGAAGCTGTAAAAAGTTCAGAAAAAGCTGGTATATTGATTTTTGTCCTCAGATTATTTTGCAGTGGTAGGGGAAGTACTCAAACACTTAACTTAAATAAAAGTACAAATAAACAGATAAAAATGCATTCTAGTAAAAGTAAGTATTTGCTTTTAAATATATAAAGTATTAAAAGTAAAAGTGCTTGTCAAATGTATTCCCTAATGCAACGGTCTACAATATCATTGTGTATCAAGTGTGCCTACTGTATATATATTTTGTTTAATACAAAATAGTACAGGCTGTACCATTTTAATTAAGAATGCTACAGAAGATGCTATTGGTATCACTGGCATACAGAGGTGTCAAAGTATTCTCATTCATTACTCAAGTAGAAGTATAGATACTTGGGTTTAAAAAGACTTCTGTAGAAGTTGAAGTATCAACAGAGAGATATATGGAACACCACCTGTTACTTTTTGATCCGAGTTTGATTGTGCATCCTGATGGCCCCCTCCATGCGGCACTGGGTGTGTGTGTGTGTGTGTGTGTGTGTGTGTGTGTGTGTGTGTGTGTGTGTTGGAGGGGGTGGGGATCACCGGAAACAACGGCTAGACCTCATTCTGTCCGTTAGAAAAGCCCACGTTTGTAGTAATGTTGTTACATTTTATTGCAATTTGTTTTCATTAATTTACAAAGAACAAAAGAAACTTAAAATAAGGAAACTCTGTGCCGCTTGAATGAATAAAATGTCTTTTCAATAGATGAAACGAGTCCGACGCAAGAATAAAACGTCATTTCAAGAGCTCTCCTTCGGCTGTAAACGGCTAAAACTTGTCAAACTCACCATTCTCTGTCTTGCAAAGCACATCTCCGAAATGAGACAAACTCAAAGTGAAGCGGCGTAGACGAGTATAAAATGCAACTTTTGCAGCCGTCTTCATCCTGCGCTCAACACCACAGTCTGCTCCGGTAGTGTCTCTGCTCCGCAGTGGTCAGTGACACACGCTGACTTGTGACCCTCCCTCGGGCTATTATCACCATAAGACAGTCAGGAGTCTGCTAGAAAAACCCTCCTTTAACGGTACATTTTAATGCAATTTATTTTCATTAAAGAAAGCCCCCCTTAAAAAACACGAGTGAAACACATCGTGAATGTCCCTTCTCACTCAGCCCCACTCATTTGTGCGAGACAAAAACTTTAATGCGGATCAATATGATACTTTTATCGCGAACAAAAGTCTTTAATGTTGGCGTTAACCATTGTGTGAGTAAACGCCGGTGACTAGCTCTAAACGTTTATTGCATCGTCTTTTTGCATCAAAAAATCCCCAGCCGGTTAGGCCAGCCTTTTGCACAACGCTTGAGGAAAAACATCTGTTTTTCAAAACACTCTTAGTGAATTTAGCGTCCGTTTCCCTTTCATTTTGAATACAAGCGTCCTCGTAATGCGATATTTTGAACATCTTTCTTCGATTCATCCGATATTTTGTGCTTCACACAGAAGGAAGCGGGGCAATTTACAACGACAGGGAGGTGATCCTACGAGAGGATGAAATAAAACATGAAAATGTATAGGTTATTTGTGTCAGATACACAAGACGCCTGTCACACTCTTTTCTGAAACAAAGGCCTCAATGTAATCAGGAGCCCGTCGTCACATGCGTATTACGTGAACAAAAGTCTTTACCGGTCGCTTTAAACAATGTGTCGGTAAACGCTGTTGACTTGCTCTAAAGGTTTATTGCATTTGTTTTTTAAAAAATATATGCATCATGTTGTCAATAAATAAAATAAACCCCCGAATGCATTTAGCCGCCGGTTGGGCCAGCACGACGCATGAGGAAAAAACACAGCATAGTGCTTAGCGCTGTTGACTTACTTTCTCCCTAATGCTTGCAAAATCAAGAGCTACAGTTCAATCGCTTCGTTAGTTTAAGTGACACAGAAAATATAACACACATCTTTCTTTGATTCATCCGAAATTTAGAGCTTGACTCTGTCGCTTGTTGCGGAGTATTGTAGCCGGCCCACATTTCCCAGCATGCACTGCCTAGTGCTGAAAGTAGTTTAAGCTTTTTTTTTCTTTTGTTCTAAAATACAAACGTT
>WNGW01000003.1:1436123-1534571 GCA_011952105.1 Coreoperca whiteheadi | reverse complement strand
GGGGGGGGGATTTGATATAAAAGGGGCGGGGCTTAATAAGTCATAAATCAATCAAACTCGGATCAAAAAGTGACAGGTGGTGTTCCATATATCGCTCTCAATCAACTCAAGCTTTTTACTCAAGTAAAAGTACTGGTTTCAAAACTACTTAAAGCATAAAAGTAATGTAAGGGGAAAAAATGCCATTCAAGACAACAGGCCCATAGTGCACTATAGTGCACAACCCCACCTCCTCAAAAAAACATTTTTCTAAAGGCCATAATTACTATGTTATATTAAAATGTTAATGTTGAAAAATCTTGGATGCACTAGGCTACCTGTTTCAGCTGCATGTATGCCCATTGAGAATGAACACAATAAAGAACCAAATATGTGACAGACATATTTGTACTTGGCTACATACTTGTGCTGTAACTTATCACTTTTTTTGAGTAACAAACCCAAATATCACAAAGGACTGATTTTACCTTAAAATTTTTTTTAACTTAACGTAAAAATGTCTCGGGTTATGACTATAACCCTTGTTCCCTGAGAGGGAACGAGACACTGCGTCATCGAGATGACACTTTGGGGAACGCCCCCAGCGTAGCGTGTCTGAAGTGAGAATGAAAAAAGGCCAATCCTGATTGGTGATATGTACTGACGTCATATGTGACGGTGTACCCGGAAGTACCAAATGAAGGTGTGCAGATTGGCCCACCTTGCCGCCCGCCTCACAGATGTCTTGCAATGAGTCTCCCGACAGGAGGGCCACCGAGGAGGCCATGCTCCTGGTGGTATGAGCCCTCACAGCCATCGGTGAAGGCAAATTGCGCACCTGATACGCTGTGGTTATAGCTTGAACAATCCAATTACTGATCATCTGCTTTGCAGCAGGCAGCCCCTTCCTGGGTGGGCCAAAACACACCAACCACTGATCTGACTTCCTCCACTGTGCAGACTTGTCCAAGTAAATCCTCAATGCCTGTACCGGGCAGAGGAGATGCAGTCTGCCCTCTACCGCCGTCACATGAGGTGGAGGATGGAAGGCCTGCAGAACAACAGATCGAGCCCCATTAGCCGGTACCCTGCGCACATAGGGTACCAGGTGCAAGATGGCCCTAACTCCGCCAGGAGTAAACTCCAAGCACGTTGGCATAATTGCCAAGGCCTGAAGGTCCCCCACTCTCCTCAGAGAAGTGATGGCCAGGAGAAAGGCCACCTTAGGGTTATGTAGGGACTCTGGAACGAGCCGCAGGGCTCATCCTCCGAGCCCCCCGGCGGAACTGTACAACCAACGGGTGCCTCCCCAGCGATCCACGTACACCTTAAGTGTGGACGGGGTAAGCCTGGCAGAGAAGCGATCTTGGAGAAACTCCAGCACTGAAGCCACCGGGCAGTGAACTGGGTCTACCGCACGCTCTCTACACCAAGTGGAAAACACATTCAGGCTGTACAGTCTCCTGGTAGAAGGAGCCCTGGAGCTGAGTAAGGTCTCCACCACACCTGCTGACAAACCCTCTCCTAGGTACTGGGCCCCCTCAGGGGCCAGACCCAGAGGTCCCACAGCTCTGGCCGGGGTTGAAATATTGTGCCCCCTGCCTGAGACAGCAGATGCTTCCTCAGAAGGACCTGCCATAGGAGGCCGTCTAGTAGGTCGATGATGTCGGAGAACCAAACCCTGGTTGTCCACCAGTATGCTACTAAGAGAAGGCTGACGCCCTCCCGGCAGACTCTTTCCAGAACTTCCCGGAGCAGAGCAACCAGGGGAAACGCATACAGACTCAGCCTCGGCCACGTCTGTGCCATGGCATCCAACCCCAGCGGGGCTGGAACCACACTGGACAGTGGGATGTCTCTCGAGATGCAAAGAGCTCCAATTCAACCGGGGCGAACCTCTCGCAGGCGGCACATCGCCCTGAGAGATGACAGTCTCCCCTGGGACAACAGGGTGTGCCAGTCTGCATAGAGAGCGCAACCTCAGACCCCCCTGATGGTTCAGATACGATACCACAGCCATATTGTCGGATCGTATAAGGACATGGTGGCTCCGGATGTCCAGAAAATAGCACCTCAGGGCTTTGTAGACCGCCAGCAATTCCAGGCAGTTGATGTGCCAGGAGGAATCCTGGGATCCCCACAGACCTCTCGCAAACCGGCCGTCCATGACCGCGCCCCAGCCAGCGAGGGAAGCATCTGTTGAAACGGTTTTTCGGCAAAACGATGCGCCCGAGACCAGCCCCTGCACCAGGAACCAAGATGTCCTCCATATGCTGAGGGAACGAAGGCCTCTCTGCGTTACCCTGATCATATGGAATGGATTTCCCCTCAGGGAAAATGCCCTGGTCCTCAGCCACCACTGTTGGGGTCTCATGTGGAGCAGACCGAAGGGAATTATGTTGGATGCTGCTGCCAAGAGACCCAGTAGTCTCTGGAACTGCTTGACAGTGTGGCTGCGGCCTAGTTTTACCGGCCAGCACAACATCTCGATGCCACACCACCACACCATACGACGTGGCCAGAATGAGCCAGTCGTCGATGAAGTTGAGTACACGGATGCCCTGGAGCCTCAGCGGAGCCAGCGCTACATCCATGCACTTTGTTAAGGTGCGAGGGGAAAGAGCCAGGCCGAAGGGAAGAATGCGATACCGGTACGCTTCGCCCCCAAAAGCGACACTCAAGAACTTCCTGTGACACGGAAGGATGGAGACATGGAAGTATGCACCCTGCAAATCTATCGTGATGAATCAGTCCTCGAACTGGATCCGACTCACTATGCTCGGAATGGTGAGCATTTCGAACCCGTATCTTCTCAGAGACCTGAGATCTATTATAGGGCGCAGCCCCCCATCCTTCTTGGGAACTATGAAGTACTGGCTGTAGAACTTCCTGTCTGGCGGAGGAATACATTCGCTAGCCCCCTTGACCAAGAGGGAGCATACTTCCTGTTCCATTACCCGCACCTGCACAGCCGCGAGCACAGCACCCTCTGCTCACACTACCGCGTGCCGATCTCTAGGCCGAGGCACCGCACACAAAAGCTGATATGGGTCCGTGCCCGTAATACACGGACACGTAGACACACACCGCTAGACCTGCCACCGACAGATCCAGCTGCGCCACTATCTACGGCACTGCTGCAGCAGCCGCAGGCCCAGAACCGCAAGGCTCGCGAGGCTGACTGGCTTCATAGTTTACTGCCAGCCACGATTGCAGCAACCTCAGCGGCGGCAGCTCACACACGCCGCATGCCGCTCACTTGAGAGCGGCCTGGGCGTGCTGCACACCAAGCTCTCTTCTAGGCACACACAGCCGACAATGCTCACTATTAGCCATTCTCTCAACCTCTCACTACCCAGAGCGCTAAAGCTGAAGAGCAGAAAGCTAACTGCGCTATGTTCGGGCGTCCCTATATGCCTTCCGGGTACGCCGTCACATACGACGTCAGTACGTATCACCAATCAGGATTGGCCTTTTTTCTTTCTCACTTCAGACACGCTACGCTGGGGGCGTTCCCCAAAGGGTCATCTCGATGATGCAGTGTGAGTTCCCTTGAAAGGGAAAACCATTGTACTCTATTGACTGCAGTAAACGCATACAAGTCAAAATTTTCTACCTGATAAAAGTAACACACCACCTTACAACACAGGAATTTGCACTAATCCTAACAGGATTTGAACATATCATCTGTTACAAAAGTTATACTTTTGCCAGACTGTTCTTACAGGGTATGGAAATTTGGTTTGGGTCAATAGAAGCAATAGAAGAAGGAGGATTGGTTAATCTGACTTTTAAATTTCATTTTAGTGTAATTAACCATTCGCCAGGCAGCATAACTTTAATGAAAAATCTAAATATTTGGATAGTGGTTGTTAGCAATAAGTAGTAAACATGAAATAATCACTTGTAGAACTTAACATACAGTTTTGTTTAAGGACTATTCTATTCTGTACATACGACATCTATTGCATGTCTGTCCGTCCTGCGAGGGATCCCTCTGTTCATCTTCCTGAGGTTTCTTCCATTTTTCCCCTGTTAAAAGTTTATTTTTGGGTAGTTTTTCTTTCTTCAAATTGAAGGTTTAAGGACAGAGGGTGTCCTATTTTGTACAGAGTGTTAAACCCTTTGCGACAAAGTGTGATTTGTGATATTTGTTATGTTTAACGGCGGTTTTAGGTTGGACCCAAAAGACAAGGCTGGACACGAACGTAGGCGGTAGGATAACCAACAAGATTTATTTAGTGGTATCAGCGAGGTTGAGGGCTTGGAAGGCTGGCAGCGGGATAGGCAGGTACGTGGAGGTGGAGAGTCAACACGAACTGGGACTGAAGGATGCCGGCTGGTAGACTGGGACTACCAAGCGGTAGTTGCAGGAGCCGGGTGAAGCGAAACACGTAGGTGAATGGTGGCAGGAGAATCCACGGAGCGAGACAGGCAGATGGGAGGATATCTGGATGTGGAAACAGAGGCTGTAATTAGTTCCAGCATAAATGCAATAGATAGTTCTTCGAAAGTTTCTTCAGTAGAAGGAGCACGACGTAAGTACCACAAAGGAGACAGTACGATCTGGCGAAGACTGGAAGGTTGAGCCGGTGTTTAAATACTGCAGGAGGTGGTGATGAACCGAGATGAGCTGCAGGTGTGCAGGTAGGCGGAGCGCAGGTGAGTGATTGCAGGTGTGGAGGAGAGAGAGACTGGTCCGCTCCGTGGATGGCTCCAGAAGAACAACAACAAACAAGACAGACAAGAAACACAAGGCAGGGCAAAACACTGTGAAACATGAGGGAGTTTAGGGAAAATATTCCCAAACCCTGACAGTACCCCCCCCTCAACGGCCGCCTCCGGGCGGCCCACAAGGCTTGTCTGGGTGCGCAAGATAGAAGTCCGTGATGAGCTGGGGGTCCACAATAAAGGAGCGTGGAACCCAGGACCGGTCCTCCGGGCCGTACCCCTCCCAGTCGACCAAGAACTGTAATCCCCGGCCCCGGCGACGCACATCCATCAGGCGCCGAACCGTGTATACAGGACCCCCGTCAACCACCCGGGCGGGAGGTGTGGGCCTGGCCGGAGGGCACAAAGGGCTAGAGAGGACCGGTTTTAGCTGGGAGATGTGGAAAGTGGGATGAACTTTCATCGTGTTGGGGAGTTTTAATCTGACTGCTGAGGGGTTGATGATTCTTTCAATGACGAAAGGTCCAATGAACCTGGGTGACAACTTACGGGAATCTTGGAGATGTTCTTGGAGGACAGCCAGACTTTCTGTCCAGGTAGGTAAGTTGGTGCTGGGACCCGATGGCGGTCAGCAATACGCTGGCAGCTGCGGAGGTGATGCTGCACGGAGGGTACTGCCAGCTCCGTCTCCTGTGAAGGAAACAAAGGAGGTTGATAGCCAAGGGACACCTCGAATGGGGACTGACCTGTGGCCGCACAAGTGAGGGAATTGTGGGCATATTCGATCCAGGCAAGGTGGGTACTCCAGGCGGCAGGATTTGCTGCAGTGACGCAGCGTAAGGCGGCTTCCAGATCCTGGTTGGCCCTCTCGGATTGGCCATTAGACTGGGGGTGAAAACCAGATGACAGGCTCACGGAGGCCCCGAGAGCACAACAGAATTCCTTCCACACCTGGGATATGAACTGAGGAACCCGATCCAAAACAATATCCAGGGGGATACCATGCAGGCGGAAGACGTGGAGGGTTAGGAGCTCAGCAGTTTCCAAGGCCGAGGGCAACTTGGGTAGGCCAACAAAGTGAGTAGCTTGACTATGGTCAGAATAACTGTATTACCTTGAGAGGGTGGTAGACCGGTAACGAAGTCGAGGGCGATGTGCGACTAGGGTCGCCCGGGCACTGGGAGCAGATGGAGCAGACCCGTGGGGGCGCGGTGAGAGGCCTTGGCCTTGGCCTGGGCGCACGTAGTACAGGCTGCGACGAATGCTCTCGTGTCGGCCTCCATGGTGGGCCACCAGAAGTGAAGTCTAAGCAGGGATAGCGTCCGCCCCATCCCCGGGTGGCAGGTGTTGAGGGAAAATATTCTCAAACCCTGACAATATTGTGCTGCATTAATAAAATTTAATTGAATTTACTAACCAGGAACCTTTTCAGTTACTTTTCTACACAATTGTACCTAACTCCTCAATTTACAGGAGCCTTTCAGCCTTAACTGTGTGTTCACACTGGATGAATGACGCGAATAAATCGCGCTATTTGTTTAAGTTGGACGCTTGAACATTTTGAGTTTATTATTTAAGTTTATTATATTTGCGCGTGAAATTCGCTCTATTCGTGTGTACATTCACTACACAACAAACGCGAATTTGATTTATGGGAGGGGGCCTTAGCGGTGAGCCAGTCCCATTGAGGAAAGAACGTTTTTTTCAACTCACCAGATTGTCCAACCTCCTCACTCACTTTCGTCCAAAAGTTTCCTGTTTTATAATGATACGAGGACGGATCGTACAGCTCCGGGTATCCACACACATCACAATTCTTTTATCCTGTCTCTCTTTCTCTCTCTCTGGTTTTTATGGCAGGTCGCATCCAACTTGTTCAGGTGTATGCCGCGACCTACTGTACCTGGGTGTGCAACTATTATTTTATCCTCCATTGTTGTTCGGGTTTCTGCCTCCGCTCCTAATCACGTCACTACTCGAGCAAGCTCCTGATTGGTTAACGCACCGCAGAATGTCAATTCGCGTCACTGCATTCACTTAACATGTAAATCACTTGTGCAAATCGCTTTATTCGCGTCCTGTGTGAACGCACCTTAAGGATTACCGTGCGCTCACACCAGAAGCTTCATGAATTACAAAACCAGCCAGCAGTTATTAATTTTCAATGGGAGCTGGCAGCGAGAGGTGTCCAATGCTGTGGCAGCAGCGAGCGGAGATTATCTTTATGTAAATTAGCAGCATCACACTGAAGCAGCAATCAATTGCAGATCAATATTTGATTTTCTTCCCCCATAAACGTTTTCGTATGTACTGAAGTTCTTAGCAAATGTTTGTTCCATTCTGACAATGAAAGGGAAAGTAATTGTCGCAGTTGCTGGTTTCCCTGAGTTTCCCACCCCCTGGATGGCTGGCAGTGAGCAGCCACCAACCACAACCTCCAGTGGCACTCATGAAGATTCTGCTGTGATCGTACTATATGGCCCTATTTTAATGAAAGTGGAATTTCTTGGAACTTGTCTACCCATGATCAACTCTGCTCCAAACATGTTTCACAAGAGTCCCGGCCTGAAGACGTCTACATTCCAATATTCAGACATAGTCATAGCGCTACCAACTGATAACAGGAAGTTGCAGGCCCTATACTCTCAAATATTACTCCTACCAGATTAACCACATTCACCTCAAATTTGTTCAGTCTTAAGTCTTAAGACCTTGATGATGCTTCATTGCGAAGATTATGAATTTCCATCAAACACAGCTGTCATGGCTGTGCATTATTCACCCTGAATACCATAGTTATTTTGCCACCTACTGGCAACAGTAAGTAAGCCTTGCGTGACAATTGTCACATCTCTACATCCTACAACACCTCAAGTCCCCAAGGACAAATGCAAATGGACTTCAGCTCAGCCTTCTGGTGTCAACAATCCCCAAGGACCTTAATAGGAAGACCAACGGCATACACAGTGATCAAAGAGGCCAAACAGAGGATGTACCTTCTGCGCAGGAAGTACATCCTCTGATGAGCCTTTTTGATCATTGTGTTTTCATTCAAAACAATGAAGTTCAACCAGCCTGAGGAGCTGCTGATTCAGTTTGACACTGCAATCAAGTCGAGTCTGTTCCCTGTGTGTCCATTACAGTCTGGTTTGGATTGGCTACGAAACCGGACAGGAACAGACTACAATGGATAGTCAGGACTGCAGAAAAGTAAGTTTTGGGTCGGCCTGCCCAAAATCTACATCTCGAGAGACAGGGAAGGGGAAGGGAAAATCACTGCAGAGAAATCTCATCCTGGTCCGAACATGTTCCAACATCTCACCTTCGATTGGCGCTACAGAACACTGAAAACCAAAACAACTAGACACAGGAACAGATTCTTTTCACATGCTATGAATCTGATTAACGGTTAAATCAGTCATTTGATGTCAGAAACAATACGTGTGCAATAATCCTGTAGCACTAAAAACATCTACTTAACCTACAAATTATATATATTTCAGTTTAATGTGCAGATTGTGAAATAAACATGTACATATCTTTGTCAAAAATAAAACTAAGCAGGCTGCATATATTGTACATAAACGACCTACGGTGTGTGTATGATATATATATGCATGTATAAAGTAACTTTTTACATTACAATTTTTTATTCCAGCACTCTTGCAGGCCTTGTGTATCCCTCTTTACAGCAAGATTGAACTCAATATAGGCATTGTATGTTATCCATTTTTGTTTATATGTATATTTTTTTCATGCACTTGGTTTTGCGCAAGTTATATGTTTGCTTACCTTTGTCCTTGTTTTGGCTATATGTCTGTGTAACTTCCTGAACTGTGTGAAAGTACATTGAGAGCCACTAGAAACCCGAATCAAATTCCTTGTAGGATGTGTAAACTTGGCTAATAAAGCTGATTCTCAACAACTCTGATACTAATTTACATGGACATGCTTCATGCTGAAGCTTGACTTGAAACCAATCAATATTTGTGTCTTTGAATGAATACTGTGCTGTAGCTTGAGCCTATTTGGGGTAATGAAAGAAGAAATTCAAGTGTAACTAATTTGTTACTTACATTTTAAAATCACTTATTGTCTTCCATGTGAGTCTGTATCATATGCCAATCAGTCTCTCAGGGTGATTCCATTATGTCCAAAAATGTATATTATGTTATTTTGGAGCATGTTGAAATAAATAATGCTGCACATTTTACTGTCATGACAAAAGGGGAAAAATGCATGTGTGGAAGTAAAGAATAAATAATTGCTTTGGACAGTGGATGTTATGAGCTGGTGTTGGCAACAGGGAAGGAGGACCCAAATGCAGGCAGTTTAGAGAGTGAGTGGAGTATTTATTTCGGTTACCAGCAGGCAGGCAGATATACCATAGTCAACTGGTAAAATCCAAAGAACCAGACAAGCAGACAGAACCAACACATCAGGGGAGATTATAACGATGGACTGACACAGAGACAAGGAAATGCACAGACTAAATACACTCGGGAAGGGGAGCCAACGAGACACAGGTGAACTGAAAGACACAGGTGTAAAGAATCAAGTAATCAGAAAGGGACGCAAAACATCCCAGGTTACGTATGTAACCATGGTTCCCTGATAGGGAACGAGATGCTGTGTCAGCTGACACTATGGGGAACGCTCTCAGCTTGACCGCATCTGAATATCTGTATAAACTAGACCAATCTTGATAGGGTTAATGTCAACATGTGACGCACGCCAGTGGAACCAGAGGTTGCAAAGGGAGCCAGCTTTACTGTTGTCGTCAGCCTTCTGTTTGACTGAAGAAAGAAGTATGGCAGCAAGACGCAGCATCTCAATGCTGTCTCAATGCTGCGTCAACGCTGCGTCAGCTGACGCTATGGGGAACGCAGTACCAACTCCGCCATGCTGAGGACCAGCATCGCATATATCGGAGAGGAGGATTCTTATCGACAGAGGTGAAAGCAATCCACGCACCTCGTAAGCCGAATTGATAGCCTCAACAATCCACCTGCTAATAGTGTGTTTGGTAGCCGGGCAGCTCTTACAAGGGGGCCCGAAGCATACCAGCAACTGGTCCGAATTGCGCCACTGAGATGTCCTGCGGACATAAATCTCCAGCGCTCTGACCGGACAGAGCAGTCGCAGCCTACCTTCCTGTTGCACCGACACTGAGGGAGGACGGAACGCCTGCAGGACTACCGGCCGGGCCACCTCAGTGGGTACTTTGGGTACATATCCCGGCCTAGGATGCAGGATGGCTCTAACTGCGCCTAGAACAACCTCCAGGTAAGCAGGAGCCACCGACAGGGCCTGCAGATCTCCCACTCTCTTGAGAGAAGTCATGGCCAGCAGGAACACCACCTTTAAGGCCAGACACCTGTCTGATGCATCGTCCATTGGCTCGAAGGGTGCTGTGGTAAGTCCATCGAGCACCACAATCAGATCCCATGGAGGGACTCTGACTCGAGCCATAAACCCTCATCCTCAAAGTACCACGTGGGGAACTGGTGACAAAGTGGTGTTTCCCTAGCGAGCAGCCATCCACCATAGTGTGTAATGCCGTAATCGCAGCCACATACACCTTTAGTGTAGTGGGGGAGAGTCCAGCCGACAACCTGCTTTGGAGAAAGTCCAGCACTGTAGCCACCGGGCAGTGAACTGGGTCAAGGTGGCGCTCTTGGCACCATATAGTGAAAATCTTCCACTTGCCCGCATACAGTTTCCTTTTAGAGGGGGCTCTAGAGTGTAAGATGGTCTCAACTACCTTGGTAGAGAGACCGGCAACTCGGAGGTGGTCCCCCTCAGGGGCCAGACCCACAGCTTCAACCTCCCCGGCTGGGGATGAAATATTTCGCCTTGGCCCTGTGACAGCAGGTCCCTCCTGACGGGGATCTCCCACGGGGGGCCATCCAGGAGAGCTACCAGGCCCGAAAACCATATTCTGGCGGGCCAGAACGGGAGCAGAGCAATGAAATCTTGGGGGTCTGGACCAGAACTGAAGCTTGCAACCTTGTCGCACAGTGTGCAAAACCCAGTGCGACACGCCGGGTAAAGCATCTCAAGCGGGCAGAAAGTCCCTCAGGGGGACCAGCCTCTCGAGGCTGGCGCCTGGGGGACCTGGAGTAGCCTGGAGTTACCCAAAATGTTACAGCGCCGGGAAACCCCCAAGGGATAGCATGTACATGCCTGACCACCCCCCGAACCTGCAATGTGAGACCTGCGGTACCCCGAAGTGCTGAAGCGGCAGGATTTATCCGGAAATGAACATCTACAGGCCTCTGTACCGGACGCAACCCTCGCCTGACTGCTGCACGGCACGATTGGAACTCGCGACGCCCTGAAACGCCACCAGCAGCAGGGTTAGGAGGCTAAGCTCCCGAGGGCTCGATGGGGGAGCAGCCATGTGCTGGGCACCGATGGGGGAAGCCCTCTGAGGCCCGAAGCTCGCGTCAGGGCCTCTTCTTTCAAGCCTGTTGGGCAAGAAGCACGGCCCTCAGGTCCGTCTTCTTCCTCTCAGATCTTTGTTGACCACTGGGGAGGGGCACGCTGGGCCACATTCGCTTTCTGAGCCAGCATGTAGGAGCTGCAAAATGTCGAAGGCTGAGGTGGTCCACCCTCAGCTCTGGCCCAAGACCTCTGGTGACGAGGGATAAACCGCTGGAAGGCCGCAGCCTGTTGTCGCGCCTCTCTGTTCGACCACCAAGCAAACCGCTTCCTCAAAGAGACCAACGGGCGAAAGCGGGGCATCCATAAGGAAGGACTTGTACCTATCCTTAATGCCCGACAGAGTCAACCATAAGAGGCGCTCTGTCGCCGCCAGCAGGGCCATGCACCGGCCGATTGCTCGGGCCGTATCTTTAGTGGCTCTGAGCAATTAATCTGTCGCACGGCGAAGCTCCTTCACATCCTAAGATGCAAGGGGTATCCCGTCGTCGATGTCGTCAAGCAGATCGGCCTGGTATGCTTTAACCATGGTCATGGTGTGCAGACATGCTCCGGCCTGACCTGCTGCCATGCCCACTAAAGAGGAGGTAGTGTGGCATGGCTTAGTAGGCAACGTCGGGTTTGCAGGAAGGACGCGGCCTCCGGCGATAAGTACGCTGCCAGCGTCTCCTCAATACCTGGCATTGAGCCGTAACCGAAACATATTGCTGACCAGTCGGGCTAGAAAGCTGTGCAGAATACGGCTTGGACCAGGACTTCGACACCTCAGTGTGGAGGTCCGGGAAGAACGGCAGGTCCTGACGTCGGCGTGGAGTTGGGGCTACAAGGAAACGCTCGTCGAGCTTACTCCGGCGACAAGTGTTCTGCTCTTCCGCTGGCCAGGCGATATTAAGCCTAACCACTGCACGGGAAACCACCTCCAGCAGCTCCTCATACTGCAGTGACTGGGCTGACGAGCCACCAATGTCACCACCCTCCGCTCCGAGCACATCTTGTGTGTATTACCATCAGGAATATAGCATGGGCAGTGATAAAGGCACTGCCTGAACCGTTTCACACTCGCCATTTCTCAGAGATCCAGAGCGCTTGCTGAAGATCAGAATACTGACGACAACAGTGAAACCGGCTCACTTTGTAACCTCCGGTGCCGGCATGCGTCACATGTTGAAGTTAACCCAATCAAGATTGGTCTAGTGAGGGAACAACCTAATTACCAAAGTAAAACAGGAACTGACAGAACCAAAACCCAAGACAGACATTTTCAGAATAAAAGAACTATACAACACAACACTCCAAATACAGAACTCTACACAACCCAAAAACAGACTTATACAAAATAAAACTCAGAACACACCCCACTCAACAGTGGATACATGAGGAGCTGAATTGTAGCCCTTTAAATTCAGTGCACATAGCAATTAAGTGTGCTCTTATTGGCTAGGTATGACAAAGCAAAGCCATTTTGAAGTTTAGTAAACAACAGACATTTCATGTAGACATCTTACTATTCATTTCCATTGCTAAAAGACCTAATTTTGTTTTACAGATGTGGGAGAAGACCTTCTAAGCATGTGCAAGAGAAATGTAACGTTAAATAGACACATGATGGAGCCTGCAGGTGAGATAACTTTGTCAGATTACTCTCCTTTTCCCTTATTTCCTACTCAGTTATTTCCAATTCAACAATCAACAATCTTTTTACTTCCTTTAATTAAACTTCTTAACTTTGAACTTCTCCACTGTTGTCCTGTAGTGATAACACATCCTCTCACACACCAGGTGCTAAATATTGCGTTAGCTTGTGGCTCTTTCCATAAAACCCCTGTCATGTCTGAATAAAGCCATAAGGAACATTTAATTAAAAGTCACCTCTGTCTAATGACAAAAAAAACATCACTTTAACATCTTAATGAAGCCAGCAATGTTACATGTTCCATGTCTGAAAAGGGCTCCACATATAATTCATCCTGAAGATTCACATTCAGCACAATCAAATCATGATAGGATCACAACATGTTCTTGTCTACAAATTGTCCACATTAATGATAATGGGCAAGCCTTAATTAAAAATGAATAATGAGGTAAGTTAACTAATAAAATCAGTTTTTGTTTTATGTATGTGAAGAGTTTGGTCTCATATATTGCATAACAATGGGACATAGTTCATTGCTTTCACTAATTTATTTATTTTTAAAATTTAGTTGAAATTAATTTAATTGTTGCATATATTTTCCATTTTGTGATAGTAAGGGAGAAAAAAATCATTGTCCAATCTGCAAACATTGAAGCAAAAATAAAAATAAGGAGTAATCTGAGGCATGGAACAAGCAGCAGAATCAGGTGTATGATGAGGTAAATGCAGGGGATTTTGCACGATGGATCTGTTCACTAAAGGACACCAGATCTGGATGGACCGAAATGGTTCCTCAAATGTGTAACTTGTTAAGTCATACACATGAAAAAGCTCATAAGCATTCTAAAAGAGCCCCCCTCACGGTAGTACAGACTTTCCACCTTCAGTAACGAATGTTGCAGGCCCTAGTTAGCAACTAAGAAACCCAAATACATTCATGGTTACTGTAGTGTGTGGAAATTATTTGCACAATTACAATTTTAGGATCAACATCTTTTATTTAAATGTGATCAATTACTGTCCCATTTTCTGTTGTTGGTGGGTTAACAATTTGACTGTAATCTCACTGAGTTTTTCTATGGATTACAGCACTATATAATTGTGGTTCAGAGGCTGAATTTTATGGCTTCCAAGTCACTACAAGGATCATGTAGAATGTTACAAATGATGTGGGTTTTGTGATGGAATACCGCCATGTTATTCTATCTGTAACCAGAGAAAACTGCTGTATGATTGAGACCTTATATTATGGTGAAATGCCCATCTTGTCATTGCAGTATCGTTATGTGGTGCATTGTGTTGCAATCATGTTTCTGTAATACAAACTATGTCAGCATCCAATATCCTCTAATCATATTTTGGGTCTGTTACATGTACATCTAGACCTTGAATGTTATGTAAACAGACCTTCAGAAAAAATTCTGTTCTTGTTAATGAAGCCTCATTATATTTTTCCATTTTCTGTAGATAAATGTCAATAACTTTTTGAATATATGGCAGTGGCTTTAAATGGCTTTATGACAAGATTTTACAAAGATGTCAATTGTCTTAAGGCTACGTATGCTTGGCCAACCGAGAACATTTTTTAAAATGACACCACTGCTTTATCTAAAGTTTAGCCTTGCACTTTATGTATTGAGCAAGCCCAGGCTAGACGTAATGGCAAATGACATAATAACTCCACCATTGCTTTTCACTTCAACTTCATCAGCATATATTGGGGTTGCATTTACAAGTCCTGGTACTGAACATGGAAATTGTACCTTAACGCATGGCTAGGTACGTTTGAGAAACTGGCAAGAAATGGCTATATTTTGAAAGTATCCAATTTATAAAGTCCCACCCGTCTCTTCAGAGCTCCTTCCAAAGCCACTACCCAAAACACGTGAATGCGTGTGCGAGTCTACCAAAGCATGATGAGCAGAAAGGAGAGCAGTGCAGCAGGTTACCATCGAAACGTCAGATATCAGGGTCACATCATGTCTGAATCACAGGTAATAATACACCTAACTTTATTATTATGAAAGTAAAGACTATCAAGCTAGCATGTTAATATTGGGGAAGTTTAAAATAGATTGAGTTTGAGCTGTGGTAACAGCTCTGGTAACATTAGGCAAAGCTAAAAACAGGTTGCCATGATACACATTTTCCCATTACCATCAGTTACTCTTTTACAAATGTGAATTTTGTGTTGGACTCGTAACATATACATTGTTTTGCATGTTAGAGCTTCCATGATGGGAGCATTGTTGGCTCTGATTAGGGCTACTCGTCGATTGTTTTAATAATTCAAGCTCAAACAACAGCATCATAACTTGTATGTATATATATTATAATATATATTAGTACATTATCTCCCAGTGTAATTGTCTCAAAGTTTCTCTGGTGGTTGAGTCAAGTTTGTCCGTAAGCACTTTGGGTGTCAAAAATAAAGTGCTATATAAATTAAATCTAACACTCTTACCTTTTTTTTGTTGTTATTACACCACCACTAACTAGAGAATAACAAAGCCTTGTTCAATATAAATATCTAATCATGTTGATGAATGTTCTGTCCAATTACACCAATCTTTCCAGTTTGGCTCTAACAATTATATATTCCTTTACAGGCTGGAATTCGAGGACTGAGCCTGGAGCAATCACATCAAGTGCTGGAGCTCGGCCTGACGCATGACCCAAGTCTGATGTTTGATGTTCTTGAACAGGCATCAGAAAATGCTGCTCCACCAGCTCCTCCTATGTCAGGGCAAGCTACTTGGTTGTGTCTGCCAGAGGTGCAAAGAAATGCCCACATTTGGGGGAAAAAAAGAGCTATGGACAATATCCAGACTACTGTGTTTCCATGCTACCATACATGGAAACCTACATTTTGCAGAAGGGTGTCCTGCATCTTACTATACACATCTGGAATGACATCCGTGTGGTGGCTGATCTTCTAGACCCAGGACAGAGTAACAGAGAGTTCAATTGAATTAAATTTTATATATATAGCCCAATATCACAAATCAAATTTGCCTCAAAGGGCTACTTACGACATACGACACCCTCTGTCCTTAGACCCTCAATTCAAATAAGTAAAAACTACCCAAAAAACCCTGTTAACAGGGTAAAAAAATGGATGAAACCTCAGGAAGAGCAGAGGAGGGATCCCTCTCCCAGGACAGACAGACATACAATAGATGTCATGTGTACAGAATAGATTCACAACAGAATATCATTGTATATACAATCATGATGAAAATGATGAAATTGTAGTATATAATTATGATGAAAAACGTAGATTGTAAAACATAAGTGAATAGGATGGATCCAGAAGGACAACTGAGCAGCTCTAGGTGATGCCCACCAAGTAGGATCTGAGCCACACCACCTCCCCTCCACTATAGAGACAGCAGCACTGTTCCAGAAGGTGGAAACACTCTATTAACAAGACCATCTGTAACATTTATATTTTTGATAAGCATAACACAAGCCTTTGGACCAAAACTTAGCAATCTAGCCAAATATGTTTGTTTTTTTTATCATAGGTATGTAAATAACTTATAGTACCTTATTACCCTACTAGAACACTATGCTGTCAGAATGCAGGGTTACTTTTGGTTCCTAGATTCTCCAAAAGTAGAATGAGAGCCAGAGGGTTAAATTAAGCCTTTATTTGTCCCACAGTGGGGAAATTGCATAAAGCTTACAGCACCTGGTATTCCCAAGCGGTCTCCCATCCAAGTGCTAACCAGGCCCTACCCAGCTTTGACTTCCAAGATCGGCACTTTCCGAGTGGTATGGTCCTAAGTCAGCAATCAAGTACCCCTCCTGTGGAATCATATCCCAGTTTGGGTTCGCAAGGCAGACATCAACTCCACATTTAAGAGTAGGCGTAAGACTGTCTGACTTTAACAAGGCTTTAGGGCTGGCTCAGGTGAGTCCTGAACCATCTGTTAGTTATGCTGCTTTAGGGCTAGACTGCCGGAAGACTTCCCATGATGCACTGAGCTCCTCTCTCATCCTCTCCCTCTAGTGGGGACATAAAGAAGAATATCAACTAGAACTGTAAGCACTTATTAACAGGGTCTGGTACCCAGCAGCCCACGGAGGCGATGCAAATCGGACCTGCAGGCTCACAGGGGCAATGTAAGTCACAGGTGTAGAGCAGCACAGAAATTCGAAAACATTCAGTTAAAAACCAGTAGTTTTAGTGGAAAAATAATTTCAGCATATCTCATGCTTTTGCAACGTCACCACCACCTACCGGCACCAAATTTTGCTAAAGATTTTAATAAAAACCACCAAATGGGGCGATTTGCACATAACAGCGTTAACCCCATCAGGTCGACTATGTCGCGGACGACATCAGAGCATGTCATCCACAACATTCTAAATATCTTGGGTATTCAGCATGCTTGAGACTTACGTTTTTTTTGGCGAGAAGGTTACCATTGTGCCGTTTCAACATGTATTCCGGTGCGATCATATCCCTATTTTTTGTGTTGAAAACCGTTATTGTTAATTGTTGTTAGCGTGGTTGTTACTTTCCCCATCAATAGATCTATACTATCAGCACCCAAAATAATACATATAATTATTATTATATAATAATAAGAATGGCGCAAATGTAATAAATAATGTGTAGATTCCCCTCTTCGCATTTGGATAGTATTGTAACATGCGCGTCCAGGGTGCAATGAGCATTGTATGGATCTATAGTTGTTTTTCCGTTTTTACACATTTTATTTGGCTTCTTGACTTAGAAATTGACCGGAAATGATGGCAGAATAAAGGCATCCTTGCTCAGCCAATAGATAATTTTGCAACCAAAAAATGCAAATTAGAAGAATAAAAAATAGATAATTTCCACTTTTGAGAGCGCACAATAGAGACAAAGAGACAGACAGACAGACAGAGAGAAATAGGTAGATAGATAGATAGATAGATAGATAGATAGATAGATAGATAGAGAAATCTCTGGAAAAAATGTAAATGGTTTTTAATGTGTGTCAGTTAGAATGTTTTTTTTTTTTTTCCCTGATTGCCAAGGGAGAACAATTTAAAAAAAATACTAAAATCTTGTTCATTATTATTCTCTCTGTGATTTGAATAAAGTTTGATGAATTTCAATTTCTGTTTTATTTTTTATTTTGTCATTAAGGTCAGATATCTATTTATACATTCATGTGACATTACTGCAGCATACATATACATGCCTAGGTTGTCCTGAAAAGACATATAGACAGGTGACAGTATATAACTTGATTGATTGAGGTTATACAAGCATTATTACACAAGGAGACCAGCCAAACTTAAAATAGGAAAAAATGCCTTAGACCTGAGGGGGTTATTAATGGTGCCTGGCCATTTAGAGCTTTGTAAGTGAGGAGAAGGATTTTATATTCTATTCTGGATTTTACAGGGAGCCACTGCAGAGAAGCTAATATTGGAGAAATGTGATCTCTTTTCCTAGTTCTTGTCAGTACATGTGCCACAACACTGTGATTTGCTAACCCCCAAAGAGGCTTATTGCTGTTTGAGATCCTCTGGCATGTCCCTACTTATGCTTCCAAAATCTGAACTTGTCACTAAAGGTGACCATGCTTTTTCTGTCCAGTGCCCCTCAGGTGTGGAACTCAAGCACAGGATCCTCCTTTAAATCTCTCCTTAAGACTCACTTTATCATATGGCTTTTTCCTAATCTGATAGTACTGGTACTTATTTTATCATGCTTTCATTATACGTACGTTTTTATTCTAAAGCCCTTTGTAACATTGTGAAAGGTGCTATATAACTAAAGTTATTCTTCTCATTATTATTATTATTATGTGTTGCGTTTTTTGGGAGCAAATGCCAAGACACATTCTTTATATGCTTGTGTTGACTAATCCCAAACCCAAGAATCAAAAAGATACAAAAAATCTCCAAGGTTGTCTAAATAGTAGCCTATGCGTGCCTTAGTATTTGTTGACCTGTGAATGAGAACAAGTTAGACTTTTCAGTCATAAAGAGCTTTGTAGCAGTCATATTCCTTGTATGTGTACACATACCTTTGGCCAAAAAACCTGATTCTCAATTCATAACCCATAATTTCAGGCCTTCCTCCAAGCCTGTACTACTAATGCCCTAGATTGTCAGCAATATTGTACAATAATCTCTGAAGGTGACTCGTTTTTGTCACAAGTTCCACTAAAATGTATATATAAAAATATATATGCATACATACTGTACATACATACATACATACATACACACACTCAAAAAAGTGGTTGTTTCTGTAAACACATTGTTGGGTTGCTCATGCTGGGTCCAAGGGAATTTAAGGGGATCATTCACATTTTAACAGCTGGTTGGATTGCTTTGACCCAGCTGATAGTTCATTCATTTTCCCGCTCTTCCATTATGACATTTTCTAGATCCTTTGCTTGTCGTCAGAGGTTCGCACAACATGGTGGGCAGGATTTTATGGAAGGTTAATTTCAATACTTTACCAACGTTATATTTATTTATTATGCATTTGTGGTAACAGCATGATCTTAATCATTCACTATAAAAATACAATCTGGGATCATGGAGGGAAGGGGCGCAACAGTGCTGAGTGCATTCTTGCTCACAGACGCTCGGCAGTTTTTATGTAAGCCTTCATTTAAAGTAAATTGACATAAAATAGCTATTTTGTTAATTCTGTGACATTTAATAAAGCGAAGCACGGCTGGGTGTGCCAGGCGTCAGAATCAGAATCAGAAATACTTTATTAATCCCCTGAGGAGAAACTCTTTGTAACAGCAGGTCACTATCACGTCAGTGCACACAAGAATGGAAGTTCTAAGCAAAAAGCAAAAATATAATACACTATAATACAGGTTAGTACAAGTGGGTATAAGAATAAATTAAAATTTTAAATAAGTAAGTGTAATGTACAAAGTGGGTTTACCGGTTGAGGTTAATATTACATTATAAAGTAATAGTGCATGAACTGTCAAGTTACGAGTAGCTTATTAACAATATATAATGGGACGGAGGATATTGCACAGCCATACTAGTATAAATAAGTATCACAAATTAAATTTATAACAGGGTGTATTGCACAGTAGTTTAAGCACCGAATATTCCAAATTATGTCCAGTATTGCAGAGATGTTCATGATCAGTGTCCAGTTTAGTGACTTAGGTTCATATCGACTAACACTTAGAGGGAGGAGTTATAGAGTTTGATGGCCACAGGCAGGAATGACTTCCTGTGGCGCTCTGTGGTGCATTTTGGGAGGATGAGTCTTCTGCTGAAGGTACTCCTTTGCTTGACCAGCACGTCATGGAGTGGGTGGGAGACACTGTCCAAGATGTCATGTAGTTTGGCCAGTATCCTCCTATCTGACACCACCGACAGAGAATCCAGCTCCACCCCAACAATGTCACTGGCCTTACGGATCAGTTTATTGAGTCTGTTAGCATCCGCTACCCTCAACCTGCTGCCCCAGCATGCAACAGCATACAGGATAGCACTGGCCACCACAGACTCGTAAAACATCCTCAGCATTGTCCTCAGAAAATAGAGGCTCTGGCCCTTCCTGTACAGAGCTTGAGTGTTCTTAGCCCAGTCCAGTTTATTGTCTATGTGTACTCCCAGATACTTATCCTCAACAATATCCACGCTGACCCCCTGGATGGAAACCGGAGTCACCGGTGCTTTGGCCCTTCGTAGGTCTACAACCAGCTCCTTGGACTTTGTCGCATTGAGCTGGAGATGGTTCTACCCGCACCATGAGACAAATTTACCAACCACAGCCCTGTACTCAGTCTCATCACCACCACTGATACATCCCACCACAGCAGAGTCATCAGAAAACTTATGAAGGTGGCAGGACTCTGTGTGGTGGCTTAAGTCTGTGGTGTAGATGGTGAAGAGGAAGGGAGAGAGGACAGTCCCCTGAGGGGCCCAAGTGTTGCTGACCACAGTGTCCGACACAAAGTGCTGCAGACGCACATACTATGGTCTGCCAGACAGGTAGTCAACAATCCAGGACACGAGGGGGACATCCACCTGCATCGCTGCCAGCTTCTCATCCAGCAGGGCTGGCCGGATGGTGTTGAAGGCACTGGAGAAATCAAAAAACATGATCCTCACCGAACTTGCCTGCTTGTCCAGGTGGGTGTGAATGCGGGTTAGCAGGAAGATGATGGCGTCCTCAACTCCCAGCCGGGGCTGGTAGGCAAACTGAAGGGGGTCCAGGAGGGGTTTGACCATGGGCCACAGCTGTTCCAGCACCAGTCTCTCCAGGGTCTTCATAATGTGGGAGGTCAGTGCCACCGGCCTGTAGTCCTTGTAGCCACTGGGACACGGCGTTTTCGGCACAGGAACGAGGCAAGATGTCTTCCACAGAACAGGGACCCTTTGAAGACTCAGGCTCAGGTTGAAGACATGTTGAAGAACTCCACATAGCTGGGGTGGCACAGGTTTTAGCACCACAGGGCTAACTCCATCGGGGCCAGCGGCCTTGTTTGAGTGGAGTTTCATCAAATGTCCTCTCACATGGTCAGCAGTCAGGCACACAGCAGAGGTTACAGGCGGGGGAGGGGGGAGGCATCAATGTCAATGTGAAGAGGGCCGTTAGCCTGAGAGCCAGTTGAGGGGGGAGCAGGACTCTCGCAGGACGATGGGGGAGGGGGGAGCAGTTGACTCTTACCCCTTTTCCACCAAAATGAACCAGGTGCTGGTTCAGAGCCAGTGCTAGAGCCAGTTCGGAGTTGGTTCAAATGACGAGCCTTCTAAGAACCCCGTTTGTGTTTCCACTGGCTACGGAGCAGCACAGAGCCAGGACTCACGTGACCATATACGTCACATCTTTCCCAGTAACGCTAGCGTGGCAGCGCCGAACACAAACACCGACAACAATCTCGGACGTTGCGTTGCTACTTATGTTCGCCGTAGTGTGTATGGACGGAGATTACGAGCAAGAGTAAAGGAACGTACATAACATTTATTTTTAACAATAACATGTCAACTTTAGCCTCAGCATGTTGCTACCCTCCTAGCATCAACTCTGCTGATAAACGATCACATTGCAGTTAAATAAAAATGTATTATGCGTTGGTGTAAGAAGCAGAAGTAAAAACCGTTTGTCTTGTCGGTCACGATAACCCCGCCCCCAGCCGCCACAGTAGCAACCTCATACTCACACCACAGGTTCAATTCAATTTTATTTATATAGCCCAGTATCACAAATCACATTTGCCTCAAAGGGCTTCACAGTCTGTAACATACGACACCCTCTGTCCTTAGACCCTCGATTCGATTAAGGAAAAACTACCCAAAAAAACCCTTTTAACAGGGGAAAAAATGATAGAAACCTCAGGAAGAGCAACAGAGGAGGGATCCCTCTCCCAGGACGAACAGACATGCAATAGATGTCGTAAGTACAGAATAGATTTAGATTTATAGCATCAAAACTATAACATATACAGCCATGATGGCAAAATTCTTGTATATATATATATATATATATATATAATATTATTGTTATGTTAGAAATGTTTAGGTGGTAAAACATAAGGGAAGATGATGGGTCCAGACAGACAACCGAGCAGCTCCAGGTGGAGCCCAACGAGCAGGACCTGAGTCACTTGTCCCCTGCACCATAGACACAGCAGCACTGCCCCAGCTTACTTCTAGCCCAGCAACGAGTTGGTGCTAGTTAAGAACCACTTTTCCTTGCTCCGAGCTGGTGCTTCGGCTGTGGAAACATAAAGAACCGATTAGAAACTTGGCTCTGGCTTCGAACTAGCACCAGCTCTGCCTCGGTGAAAAAAAGGGGTGCTGGCTCCGTAGCCAATGGAAACACAAACGGGGTTCTTAGAAGGCTCGTCATGTGAACCAACTCCGAACTGGCTCTAGCACTGGCTCTGAACCAGCACCTGGTTCATTTTGGTGGAAAATGAACCAAAATGAACCAGGTGCATCCCAGTTTGTCACCTCAAAACATTCCTGCAGTGTCTCCATAGGTGTCCTCTGACCATCTCCTCACTGTCCTTGTGGTCACAGGCTGCCTTTTAACCAGAGGCATATAGCAGGATTTGAGGTGAACCAGGTTGTGGTCTGACCTACCCAGGGGGTGGGGGAGGAGCTATATGCGTCCTTAACGTTAGCATACAGCAGGTCCAATGTCCGCTCCTCTCTAGTAGGACAACTCACATACTGGGTGAAATTAGTGTTGTTGAAACACTGACATGGTTGAAGTCGCCCGATATTAATATGGGTGCACTCGGGTGTTGAGTCTGGAGTTGTGCTATGGCGGATGGAATGGCGTTGCACGCCGATACAGAGTTAGCAGAGGGGGGGGTGCGCACTTCCATGTTAGCACAGGTGAAGAATCCAGATACCAGCTCATTATTTTTGCTAACGTTAGCTAACTAGTTGTTGTTGTTCTTCCCATGGGTGCCGAAAAACCCGCTCGCTGCTGTCGGCTGGATCACTGGGAAACAATCAGCACAACCTGGTAAATAAAACAGGTAATAAAGCAGTTTCATATTAAAAATCAGTGATTCTCTGCTCTTCGGCAGACACAGGACGTGAGAATGGGCTGTGAGCCGATTGAGTTGCCACTATTGTTAGCTCAGCTTGTTTTTAAGTTAGGATTCCTACAGTGTCTATTGTTCACAAGGTTTTTACCGAGAGCTCAATTATCTGCAGAGGTCTCCTCATTTTTATTCAGCAATAGGGCCGTGTTAGAATTGTTCCACTACTCGTGTAGTCATCTGAACAACTTGGCAGTTTCTCCGCAAGCAATGTGCTCATGTGTTTTGTTTTTTTTCCCTCTGCACAATGATGTGCTGCCCTATTGTGTCTCCAGACCTGCCAACCTGTGATGTTATTTCTGTTTCTTCTTTTATTAAATGACTTGTCAGTAACTTGAATCGTGTATCTTCATTACCCACACACTAATTCAGGTAGCTATTTTTGGTGCTGCATAGTGTTTTTTATTGTATAAGTATTTTCTGTGTGCCTCCTGGGTAATGAGAAGACTTTATAGGCCATCAATTAGGTCTAAAGCAGCTAATATCAATTAGTACTGATAGGGAGCAGGGTTTCTCTCTCAATACTGACAGATTTCAGGTAATCTCCTGGCTTTCTATGCAATATTGCACCTTGTTATCTTCATGTGGTCAATACTTATTTCATGTGTCATTTCACTTTATTTATTATGACTCATCTTGTATACTTACATTTAGTCATTTAGCAGACGTTTTTATCCAAAGCGACTTACATATGAGGAAGACAATACTTAAATGTTCTGATTTCTTTGTATGATTTCAATATTTGGCTTGATGGCTACATCTGGTGGAAATTTTGTGTCAATAGCCCACCTAGAAATCCCCTTACTGATAAAAATACTGATGTGTCAAATACTTATTTTCCCAGCTGTAAATTGTACAAAAAGCTGAAAATACCCCATGCAGCAGTGCTTCAATCCTGGGTGCCAACTGGTGCAGAGCAAACCAGTCACAAAAAAAAAAAAAATTATTCCACAGACACAATTTTATTAACTGATCATGTTAAAAACAAAAAAGGCACAAACTACGCATTTCATCAGATTCACTCTGTTTAATTGCCATCAGGTGTGTCTTTAAATAAATCAGGTGCTGATTAGCAGAGGGTCCAACAGTTTTGAATTCCTCAATACAAATACACTTCAAAAAGTCAATAATAGGTAACTGTAATTACACCACATATCAGATATAAATACTACCTACCCAGCTCCATAAAATTGTCAATGTACAATAACCAACTACTCCATCTCCAACACCACAGGGGATGGGCCGATACGGAATACAAACTATTCCACAAGACACCATAAATATAATATAATCCAAAATATCCTCACAATAAGATACATCTCAAAAACAAGTACAAAAAAGTACACGAGAAGAAAGCAGGCACTATACAAAATACAAGTCTATTTATAGAATACATATACCCGTCTTAATAAGGGAAAGGGTGTAGTGCCAGGAGGGGTTTTAGTGGCTCAATTTTTACCTACATATTGTTACGTCTGTGTTGTGAGAGGTGGCGAACTCAAAAGCAGGACTCAGAGACTGGGGTTGTGGTAATGGAGTTTATTGTAAGGATAGGAGGGAGCCGAGGTGAGGGAGAGGCTGGAGCCGGAGAATCCAAGGTAGAGAGGAATCGGGGGGGGGGGGTTAGTGACTGGCGGTGTTCCGGGGAAGCGTGAATTGAACCAGAGGGACTGACGGAAGAGCGGATGAGCAGAGGAGGAGCTGACGATGGCAGAGGTGCAATGATCCTGAGACGGAGAGAAGATTGGTTAGTTTAAACGCAAAAGACAAAGAATACTGAGACTTGGCGCAAAGGCCATGATAGCGACCGACTGGGGTAAACAACAATCTGGGAGCAGCCAGGGTGTATATACTGGAGATGATGAGTGATGGAAGTCAGGTGTGTGGGCAGCACAGGTGTGTGGTTCCTCCGCTCAGCAAAGTGGTGGACCCGCCCCCAGGCACGAGCAACGACAGACAGGGGAATGACAGGAGACACCAGGTAGGGAAAAACACAGACTGATACTGGAGAACCATAACACATATGAGGTCACCTGTAGGCACAGAGAAACAATATAGGTTAAATATGCAAGCACACGTTACAAAAACGGACTCAAGTCTAATGCATCATTCAACCCATGAGGCTCCAACGAGTTGAGAGCTTTTGGGGTTTACCATGATTTAAAGGGACACCAAGCTTTGTAGGTGCAATCAATTAGATTTGGCTATCACCATCTCTGATTATTGGCATTTCAATTTTCAGGAAGATGAAGTTAGTGATACTATAGTCAAATGTATTCCTGGGGAAAGATCGGGTGACATTGAATCCTATATAAAACTGGTGGCGAAGGAATAAGTGTAAATTCAGTGAGATTGTTATTCAGTTGGTGGTAATGACAATGGTATGCCAATCCGAGGTCACTAAAATTAACGTTCAATCAATGTATACATATGAAAAGACAATGTCGGACTTTTTGTCAGACCCCTGCAAAACCTGACCAGTAGTAGTATCATGTAGATAAAGCAGTTTGATGTGTATTGATACAAGCATTTGAATAGTTTCTTCTATATCTTTTTGTCTTTTTAGCCGCATGTCTTCATTCCATTTTGCCTTCTTAAGATTCCTTAAGAAATACAGCTATTTCTGAGCTTTTTTTGACCAGGGTGGAAATGTGAGAGGACCATGTCAGGTTCTCTGTGATGCTGATTTCTAGGAACTTAAAACTGTTTACCTGCTCCACCTCAGCTCCACTGATGTTGACAGGGGTGTGTGTCTTTGCCTCCTTTTTCCTTTGACGTTGAGCAGTAGGTTGTTCTCTCTACAAGATTGTTGATTTCCTTCCAATATGAAGTCTCATCATTGTTGATTGTAATCAGGCCGATGATGGTGGTGTCATCTGCAAAGTTCACAACAGAGCTGTCTCCATGTCGGGGGCTGCAATCATGGGTGTACATCGTGAACAAGAGGGGGCTGAGCACACAAACCTGGGGTGCACCAGCATGTGGAGGAGGTTTGAATGCCAATCCGAACTGTCTGGGGTCTGTATGTAAAGAAGTCCAATATCCAATTAGAGAGTGTGTTATTCAAGACCAGGTATAGATCAGGAGGAAGAGTTGCAGTCCTACACGCTTCTCTGCGCTTCCAGAGCAGTTACCTGCCCAAACCTTCTTAGTGACGGTGTCCGCCCCCCAACCACCTAAATTAATTAAGTCAAAAGTTAACAGAAGATGAGTTAAACATAAAAACCTAAACATTACCACCATTAAAATAGCACAACAAAATAGGAGAATTAAATGTGGATTCTTAAACAGCAGATCTCTGTCATTTAAAGTTGTACTAATTATCTAATATCAGATAATTATATTAACTTGTTTTGTCTTACTGAAACCTGGCTGGGTCATGAAAAATATGTTAGCCTAAATAAATCCACTCCGCCCAGTCATATTAATGCTCACATTCTTAGAGGCACTGGCCGAGAAGGTGGAGTTGCAGCCATATTCGACTCAAGCCTATTAATCAACCCTATACCTAAACTCAATTATAACTAATTCGAAAGCCTGAAAAACACGACAGCCAATTTTGTTTGTTATAGTGTACCATGCTCCTGGTCCTTATTCTGAATTTGTATTTGAATTCGAATTCTCAGAGTTTTTATCAAGTTTATTCTTTAAAACAGATAAAGTAATTGTAGGTGATTTTAATAATTATGTGGACGTTGAAAATGGTAGCCTTAGTACTGTGTTTATCTCTTTATTAGATTCAATTGGCTTCTGTCAGAGAGTACATAAACCCACTCACTGTTTTAACCACATCCTCGAACCTTGTTCTGATATATGGCGTTGAAATTGAACATTCAACTCCTATTACTGGACTACGCACCATTTGGGAAAAACTCTAGATGTCTATCTGATAGTGCTGTAGCTAAATTTAAGGAAAGTGATTCCATCTGCATTTAATTCAATGCCAGTTCTCACTATAACAATGCTAATTTCAGTCCATCCCAAATTGATCATCTTGTTGGCAGTGCTGCAGGTTCACTGCGAACGACACTGGACTCTATTGCCCCTCTAAAAAAGAAGATAATAAAAGAAAGAAGGTTAGCTCCATAATATAACCCCAAACCCGCAAATTAAAGCCATCAAACATTGAAAACAAACTTGAAAGGAAGAATCTTGTTTAGTCCGGTAAAATAGTCTTAAAATATAATGGAAAGCCCTCCATTATGCTCTGGCATAATGGAGGGCTACTACTGGAAAATAAGAACCACAGGTTTCATTTCAGCACTGTAGCCATACACAGCGGCTGGCTCTCCGCTGGGGTTCTTCTTTAGGACACGATGGAACTCTCCTTCTTGCCCCACGTTGGGCCCCAAGTGTCAGATCCCGGTAAATCCCTGTACGGGAGGTACTGGACCAGCTCTCCGTTTCTAGGGTCCGATCCTTAGACTCTCAGAGTATTACCCTAAAGTATTGAATAAAGACTGTTTAAGCTGGTGGCGAGAAGACACGCCTAGCTTCTAACTGCCTACGTCCGAGTGTCTATCCTGCTTCCTCTGATACGGCAACCGACCGAATAGCCCTTGTGCATCAGTTACCACTGTCAGTCGTGCTTGTTAACGGCAGCTCTCCACTAAATAATCTGGGCTCTTGTTATGGTGCTAGAATGGGTTTTAGTGGTTTGGGCAAACCCCAAGGGACTGTTAATTTGATTGGCTAGAGTAACCTGTAAGAACCTGTAAGATGTTATGCATACAACAACCTAACTTTTTACTACCATCGATGAACGCATAATGTCACACAAATACTTCAACTATAATTTGGTCCTTTATTGCAATACGCTTTAGCAAGGGCAGTGGTAAACAACTCAATTCACATTTCAGACTTCAATTAAATCATTCGAATGAATCATAAAATAAATCTTAAAAACAATAAATCAGCTGAGTTTAAATTCAATAGTTATCTGTTTTTAGGTGAGGGAGCGAGTGGTTTCTCTTGGCCTGAGCGATCCCACTCTTCCTGTAGAGGACCAAGTTTCTGATGAACAATTCACAGCTCTGTCCAAAGCTCACAAAACTGTCCTCAGTATCTCGTCCACATCCACAGAGTGAGCAAAATAGGAACTTCCGTCCAAATATTTGATTCCCTGTCACCGGGTAATGGTTAATCTTTTTCGTGCTTAAATCCTCTATTGGTGACAGAGTTCTCAAAGTTCTTTTTCGTAGATGTAACAGCTCACGTCTCTCCTTCACTAGATATGTTCCGAAGATGAGGCACAAGGATGTAACCTCGAATTACTCTCTGTCTCCATCTTTTATGCCACTTGGTGCATGACACAGTCAAAAAAAAACCTTTTTTCACCTCTCACCCATATTACGACATAAACATTCATTTAGACGCTCCAACTGTCAAAAACTGCTTTCTTCTGACACACCAACTGCCATTGCGCCATCTCTCCCTTCCTCCTTTCTCCTTCACAGGCAGGCATTTTAAACACACACACAGCTTCAATCTTACACATATAGTAACTCCTAATGACTTTGATGACTTTGTTATCAAAACATTCTCACTTACATTCCTTATACATTTCATGTTAATTATATTCACTTTAGGTAATATTGCAGCACATAATTCAGCACACGCTCGCGTTATACAATTCACATCAGGATTTCAGATGTTATATGCAAAACTGGGGTACAATGATATTTATATCATACTCTTAATGATTTTTAGATTTTAACTTATAAATTCAACTCTCTCTTCAGTATTTTGCCTCATAACTCACTATTTTGATCTCAACTAACTTGACACCGTTCTCGCATCCTTGACTGCTTTCTGATAGATTGACATTTGTTTGTTGAGGATGTTATGGGTTATTTCAGACTTGTTGATCTTCCATTGACGTTCAGATTTTCTACAGTCTTTTCTAAAAGTCTTTTAAGGACTAGAGTTTGATCGTTTAGCCAGGGTATATTATTTGATTTTTGTTTTCTATTTTTAAGTGGAGCAATCTGGTCGAGAATGGATAGGCACTGAGTGTTAAATTAACTTAACAATGCATCCGGATTTAGAGGAGATGTATTGTAATTAAGATGATAATGAATTAAAAGCATCACAGAATTTACCTGTAGAGCGAGCATTAAGAAAACGAGAGTGTGTAATAGGGTAGGGGATCCGAGTTAGGAACTGTATTGGAACTTTAAAAGCAACAGCTTTATGGTCAGTTAGGGTAATATCCACCAAATACACACATTCGTGAGAGAGACCAGATGGGAGTAACAGATGTACTGTTACATTGTGACTTTAACGATAGAGTGCAATGAAAACCCATTAAAAGCTTAAGACAGTTCTGGCTTAATACTGTTTTTTTTTACAATCAGGTGGTGAAGTGAGAGTGAGACAGTTGGATTGGCTCCAGCATGACCTTTGTACAGGTAACACACACACTTTTTTATACTTTTTCAAACTAACCTGCTATAGTATAAAACGTCTCAGGTTACGTATGTATCTCTGTATTCGTACGTATGTATTCCCTGAGAGCGAACAAGATGCTGCGTCAGCTGACGATATAGGGAACACCTCCAGCGTGACCGCATCTGAATCTCTGTACCACTTAGTCCAATCTTTATTGGTGTAACGCCAAAATGTGACGCACGCCAGCGGAACCGGAAGTTATAAAGGGAGCCGGCTTCACTGTTGTCGTCAGCCTTCCGTTGAGCACCAAGGTCAGGTCCCACGCAGAGACTCTGACTTGAGCCGAAGGCCTCATCCTCAATGTACCATGAAGGAAAATGGTTACAAAGTGTGCTTCCCTAGCGAGCAGCCATCCACCATACTGTGGAATGCTGCGATCACAGCCACATACACCTTACGTTTAGTGGGGGAGAGCCCAGCCGAAAACTGGCCTTGCAGAAACTGGGTCAAGGTGGTGCTCCCGGCACCACAAAGTGAAAAGCTTCCACTTACTTGTGTACAGTTTCCTCGTGGAGGGGGCTCTAGAGTGTAAAAGGGTCTCAACTACCTCAGTAGATCTCGAAGGTAGTCCCCTTCTGGGGCCACATCCAAAGCTTCCACCTCCCTGGTCCGGGATGAATTATTTTGCCTTTGGCCTGCGACAGCAGGTCCCTCCTGATGGGAATCTCCCATAGGAGGCTGTCCAGAAGGGCTACCAGGCCTGAAAACCATATCCTGGTGGGCCAGAACGGGGCCACGAGTAGCAGCTGGACCCCTGGGCAATCGGGGGAAACACGTACAGTCGTAGCCTTGGCCACAGCTGCACCATGGTGTTCAGCCTCAGGTGCACATGGGAGAACCAGAGGGGGCAGTGAGGATTCTCCGGGGACGCAAACAGGTCCACTTCTGCTCTGCCTGAACTTTCTCCAGATCATCTGCACCGTCTCGGGGTGCAGTCTCCATTTCCCGGGCCTCAGCTCCTGCCTCGACAGGATGTCCGCTCCTACATTGAGGTAGGAAAGGAAAAGTGGTTCTTCAGTAGCACCAACTCATTGCTGGGCTAAGCACCGCTTACTGCGGCGGCTGGGTTACCGTGATCGACAAGATGAACAGTTTTCACTTCTGCTTCTTACACCAACGCTTAATACATTTTTATTTAACGGCAATGTGATCGTTTATCGGCAGAGTTGATGCTACGAGGCTAGCAACATGCTGAGGCTAAAGTTGACATGTTATTGTTAAAAATAAATGTTATGTACGTTCCGTTACTCTGGCTCGTAATCTCCGTCCGTACAAACTACGGCGAACATAAATAGCAACGCAACATCTGCAATTGTTGTCGGTGTTTGTGTTTAGCGCTGCCACGCTAGCGTTACCAGGAAAGATGTGACGTATACGGTCACATGAGTCTTGGCTCTGTGCTGGCTCCTTAGCTCCATAATTGAGAATGCGGACCCCCTGCAGTCTCGCACCTTTACAAAATGTATGGACATTTTGTAAAGGTGCGAGGGGAGAGTGCTAGGTCGAACGGAAGCACCCGATAATGGTAAGCTTATCCCCCGAAAGCGAACCACAGGAATTTCCGATCTCCCGGAATGATGGAGACATGGAAATACGCATCCCTTAGATTGACCGTGACAAACCAGTCCTGAATTTGACTCACGATCATGGGGATCTCCTGCTGCTCAGATGGCCAGGCGATATTGAGCCTAGCCACCGCGCAGGTAACCACCTCCAGCAGCTCCTCATACTCCTCGGAGCTGGACCGCCCCCGCGCGGGCCCCGCATCCAGGGCAGAAGAAGCCACAGACTTGGTACGGGCTTCCAGATCGCGAATGTGGGAAAAGGAGCTAGCGAACGAGCGCTGAGAAAAGGCCGAAGCAAAGTTGGTTCTGGGTCTATGGCCTTGTTGCACATGTACAAAAATGTTTCTTAAACCTTAGCCCAGAATTGATTAAAACTTGGACGTGACCAAAATTAACGAGTAAGGGACGCTGTGGCTTGGTTACAACAGTGACAGGCTGGATCAAATTCTGGATAACATTAAGCAAGCCTACTAGAAAGATGTAGTCTCTAAAATATTTTAAATTGGATTAAACTAACTTAAAATATGGAGGTGGTACGGATCATCTCAATGGATGATTCCCATATCTCATCTGACATCTCTCCACTATTCTGACATATCTGTAAACTATGGATGTTCTGGTAACACTTTATGGTAAGGGTAAATGAATTCATGATAATTCATCATCATGGTTTCTGAGTTATTAATGATGTCTTCTTCATAATTAAGTCTACAGTTAAAGGGATAGACAATAAAGCTGACCAATCACAGAAGCACACATCAATACTATTGAAGCTGTAATCAAGATTAACTAAGCATTACTTGTTCATGACTTCATCGTGATTGTGGCCATTCAAATAAAAAGGTGATTAACGGTGGCATAATTGTTAAATCTCATGTATTAAATTGTTGTTGCTTATACATCGAATATTTTTGTGACCCCTCAAATAAAGTCAGCCTTTCTGTCTATTTAGGCATCAATGGAAACATTATAAATGCATTTTCATAGGCTTCAAAGACTCTTCTAGACATCCGGACAGAAAAAAAAAGACTCCATCTGCTGTACAATAAAAAAACAGTTTCCCAAGTTGATGAGATGAACTAAAATTTCTAAAGTTTTATTATCAGTTATAGTCGCAATTTGGGAAATTAGTTAAATTGTGCAGCAGATGGGATGTTTTTTAATCCAGGTGGACAAAAGTGTCTTTGAGGATCATGGAAATTAATGTGTTGGTGGTGTTAAATGAAAATGAGGGATTTTTCTGTCAGAAAATAACTCATGCTTAGCTCTGTGACTCATATGTAATGATAAGAGATGGGAGGCACAAACAGGAGACCTGAGGCAGTGGTTATTGGTAGCAAAATATCAAAAATATTTATCAAATATGAATACAATTATTAATATTATCAAAATTATTTAGATAGATTAATAATTACCATGCACAACCCTGGGATCAGGGACCAATAACAAAACATGAACAACAGTCTCAAAAGGTGGCTGTCCTCTTAGAAATGCAGATATTCAAAGTAAATTCTTTACTCTTTAATAAGATCTTTATCTTCTACTCTAAATACAATGAGCATACAAAAGTCAGCAAGCATGTATTTGTGGGCTTGTGTGTATGTGAGACAATAGAAAGGGGAAGCGAGGAAGATGGTAGACATGACCACGTGGGTGGTTGTGTAGAAAATGGAGGCCATGCTCTATTTGTCCTCAAGAAGGCATAGAGAGATATTATTTGACCACACTATCTGGGTTGTTTGAGATATGTATGTATGTGTGCATATGTACATGTAAATGTGTGTGGGTTAGTGAAGAGGAGAGAGAAAGAAAAAGCACACAGAGTGAGGTACAAGAGATCCCAAATGCTGTGGTAAGACACAATAGCTGTCCCTTTATCACACAAGAACCTGGCAGCAAACTTACATTAAACATCTGTGTTACTGGACTTCCACACTGGCTAAAATGAATACAAGTAACCGGCCAGCAGCATGGTACAATACAAAATGGAACGTACTAGGCATGAAAAACAAACACGAGCCTCTTACTTGGTATCACTTCTTGATAGTGATTTGATGAGTTCAGTCAATTTTAAACGACCGATTATCCTCATACTCGGATGTGTTGACCCGGAAACCATTCATTAACGGCTTCAACGGCAAAGCTGTTCCTCTAAAGCAGTAGGGGGAAACAGTTGGCTATTGGTGGGAAGAGAGTGGCTAGGTGATTCCTTCTCTTCTGTAAATAAAGAAATCTGAATCTTCCTTCTGCAGGTAAAGAGTTGTTAAATGGAATATAACAATCTCTTTCAGGATGCAAAATGTGTTCAACAAAGAAAAAACAGTCTGTTGCTCGTCCAGCGAGTTGAGGGACGGTTGGTAGGTTGGTAGGTTAACACAGCTTGGTGTTGCTGTACAGTATGTGAGTTTGCTGTCTGCTGTAGTGTAAAACATTCTCAAATTGTTGTTAATAACTATTAGATATATCGTGGCCATTTTTGGGGGGTTTAAAGGGGCACTAAATTGTGTAGGTGCAATCAATTAGATTTGGCTGTCAAGATTATCAAATATAATCATAAATAATGACTTTAATTAATAAAGACCTCGGAATACCTGCAAATGAATGGAAATGATAAATTTATAATTGTCTCTAAACTATCAATTTGGAACTCAGATTAATAAATTAAATTAATATCTTTAATTTACCATTATTATATTACTATTATATACTACATTTTTAATAGCTAGTAGGTGAAAGATATACAATTGCAACATAGAAGAGGTTGGCAAATTACGTAGTCTTCCAAAACTTAAAAGAGACCACCATAATGATACACAAGCATTTATTAAAAAGATAAACAAAGCAAAACACATTATGAAGACTAACTCTAAATACACCAAACTAGGGAACAGTGTGTGTTTGTGTGCATGCGTGTGTGTGTAAGTGCGAGATCCAAGATGGCTGCTTGAATGTAAAATGGCGTCAAACAAAAAAAAGCTAATTTAAGATTGCTGTGAGACCATCTAGCAGCCACATGGCTAGACAAAGAAAGGGCATTCAAAATGACAGGAAGGCAAAGCATTAGCGCACAGATTGTGGCTCTACTACTAAAGACTGTGTGGAGTATAACCTAAACTAACCAGATTAACCTAACAGATCACAGATCAAAACACATCATACCAATAAAACTCATCAGTAGATGTATATCATTAAATTAAACAGTCCTGTACTTAGCCGAGGACACTGTTAAGCTAACATGCTATGCCCAGTTGTGTTACCAGTCCGTTACCATTGAAGAGAGGTTCCTTTGGGATGTTGCTGCTCCGTTAGCCAGCGTCTATCCGTAAAGGAAGAGTGCTGGTTCCATTGAGTCTCTTGCTGTGCAATGTCTGTTGTCCTCCTTACAGTTAGGTTGGCAGTAACTTGCTCAGTTGTTGCTTAACAATAGCTGGCAGACTTTGTGTAGTTACCATTGGTGCTAACTATTGCTGCAGAAATCTTACAGGCTCTCAGATCATTGTTGTAAGATTGAGTTGTGTTCTGCTGTATGTGGCTGGTTAGCAGGTCACACACACTGAGAGAGAGACAGCCACAGCTGTGAGTTGCAATGAAGGATGCCAGGAGACAGAGAGAGGACAAAGGCTACTGGGTCCCTTTATTAACCTGGTGCCCTCCAGGGTCACAGGTTAGACTGACCAATAGTAGCTGGAAGCTGGTTCCACGGGAGGAGTTCACGCTTCCAGGGATTCTGGGAGACTCATTCCATGGCTCTCCAGGCTGTGGGACAAAGAATGCAGTCTTTTAATCAAAGTGATTGAACTCGTCTGTTGAGTCCCAACATTCCCCCTATTGGTCTCGGGATTGGACTCAATGTGTGATCCTGAGAACACAACTGGGAATGTTGGGACTCTACTTATGGGTACCAAGGTTGCCGAATCGCATCTGATAAATTTGGTCCCCATCTTCTTTGGCTACATCCTACTCCATGTGTCCTTGCCAAAAAATGCATTACTTTCTTATGTGAACATTTTACTTTGTTGGATTTGAATGATCAATTAAATAATGTAAATAGCTATGGTTTATGAGTTATCCTAAATGGTTTGTGAGCTTTAATGTACTACAAAGTGTGCGCTAGGGTTGAATGTTCTGTGTCATACATGAAACTACTTTATGATAAATAAAATATTACTACATTTTTATTACATCTTTAACTAAATACCTGATAATATATATGGATTAAAAATTATGATTCTATAATTTTTCCAAATACATGATGCCTAAATAGACAGACAGGCTTATTTTATTTGAGGGGTCACAAAGAGGCATAAGCAACAAATTGGTAATGCATGTCATTTCACAATTATGCCGCCAATAATCAGATCTTATTTCTCAGTGTTAAAGATGGTCACCACTTTATTTGAAGTGCCACAAACATGATAAAGTAATACTTGGTTAATAATGATGAATTACTTGGAATTCATCTTCACTTCTGTGATTGGTCAGTTTTTTTTGCCTTTTTACCTTAGTAGTTGCATTTATTAATGTACTGTTCTTGCATTAAGCCATATTACAGAGTAATAGTTCTCAAATGATCTCTGGCTGTGTACAGACACTGGCTTGGAGAGACCACACAAAACCAGATAGGAGACAAGTTTGAGTTTGGCCTGCCATCAAGTTACTCATGGAATTAACATTAAGATATGATCTGCCCCTGCTGATGTTTGTCATTGTAACCAGTGAATGTGATGTTAAGTGCCAGCGAAAAATGACACTGCTACCGGAATATTTTTACACTTGTCTTTTGCTGATGGGAAAGAGAGAATTAGCGAATCCATGTATTACGTCATTCGCACCGCTGCGCACAAATAATTGTTCACATTCACATTCACATACAAACATTGTATAGGAGAGCAGCACTACAGCATTAACAGGCTGAGTTGGACAAACCAGAGTGCAGGAAAGATAGTATGAGAATAAGATTCTAACATTATCAAAACAAACAATGAAGAAACCGCATTTTTCATTGATAGTGTTGACAGGTTGCAAAAGTACATGTTAAGGTTTGGACGGCGAGGTAAGGAGGACCCAGATGCAGACAGCACTGAGGAGCGGAGTATTTATTGTCGCTTACCATACGGTGGACAGGCGAACTCGAAAAAACAGGCAGGAAAACAGGAAAACCAAGATGCACGAAAAAAATCTACGACGGGAAGAAGTAGCGAAACCACGGAGGGAAAACAGACAAGGCAACACGCAAACATACCTACAACACCGACAAGGCAACACGAAAACATGCCTACAAGGCAACATACCGACAAAACAACAATGATCCCACACCGAGACAAGGAAACACATGAACTAAATACACTCAGGGGAGGTGAAGGCAACGAGACACAGGTGCAGGACAAACACAGGTGAACACAATCAGGGAATCAGGAACAGGAAATAAAGTGACTGAGACAAGGGGGAAACAGACGTCTACCAAAATAAAACAGGAAGGAACCAGACTGAAAACAAAAAACATGAACTACAGGGACAGATACAACATAGGACCAGAATAAACATAAGGCGCTAGGAGAACAAGGTGACCTAGGAAACATCAGCAATAAACAAACACCCCCAAAACACACCCCATAAGACCCACAACATGACAGTACATGACTTGCAAAGCAAAGAAAATTAAAGCTGCAAGCAACGATGATCGGGGCCTCGCACCTCCCAAATGTTGGGGTGTGCTGCAGCCATGGTCGCCGTTGTGGGCAGGTCAGTCGACGTTGCTCTAATTGTCACGCGTTATAAACACGGTCTTAAGATCTTGATGATGCTTCATTGTGAAAATTGTGACTTTTCATTAAGCACTGTTGTTGTGGCATCGCCGTGATACAGGATGAAGCAAACCTCACGGACTGCCTTTTTTCACCTACGTAACATTGCCAAAATCAGGCACTTCCTGTCTCGAAATGATGCAGAAAAATTAATCCATGCATTTGTTACTTCAAGGCTGGATTACTGCAATTCCATATTATCAGGCAGCCCGAAAAAGTCCCTTAAGATTCTCCAGTTGATTCCGAACGCTGCAGCACGTGTACTGACAGGAACTAGGAAAAGAGATCATATTTCTCCAATATTATCTTCTCTGCACTGGCTCCCTGTGAAATCCAGAATTCTTCTTCTTTTCCTTTCGGCTGTTCCCTTTCAGGGGTCGCCACAGCGAATCATGCGCCTCCATCTAACCCTGTCCTCTGCATCCTCTTCACTCACACCAATTAACTTCATGTCCTCTCTCACTACATCCATAAATCTCCTCTTTGGTCTTCCTTTAGACCTCCTGCCTGGCAGCTCCAACCTCAGCATCCTTCTACCAATATATTCACAGTCTCTCCTCTGAACGTGTCCAAACCACCTCAATCTGGCCTCTCTGGCTTTATCTCCGAAACATCTAACATGAGCTGTCCCTCTGATGTACTCGTTCCTGATCCTGTCCATCCTCGTCACTCCCAAAGAGAACCTCAACATCTTAAGCTCTGCCACCTCCAGCTCTGCCTCTTGTCTTTTCTTCAGTGCCACTGTCTCTAAGCTGTACAACATCGCTGGTCTCACCACCGTCTTGAACACCTTTCCTTTCATTCTTGCTGATACTCTTTTATCACACAACACACCTGACACTTTTCTCCACCCGTTCCAACCTGCTTGCACTCGCCTCTTCACCTCTTTTCCACAGTCTCCATTGCTCTGAACCGTTGACCCTAAGTACTTAAAGTCCTGCACCTTCTTCACCTCTGCTCCCTGTAACCTCACCGTTCCACCTGGGTCCCTCTCATTGACACACATGTATTCTGTCTTACTGCGGCTAAGCTTCATTCCTCTGTTTTCCAGAGCAGACCTCCATCTCTCTAGATTCTCCTCCACCTGCTCCCTGCTCTCACTACAAATCACAATGTCATCTGCAAACATCATAGTCCATGGAGATTCCTGTCTAACCTCATCCGTCAGCCTGTCCATCACCAGAGCAAACAAGAAGGGGCTCAGAGCCGATCCTTGATGCAGACCCACCTCCACCTTGAACTCCTCTGTCACACCTACAGCACACCTCACCACGGTCTTACAGCTCTCATACATGTCCTGCACCATTCTAACATACTTCTCTGCCACTCCAGACTTCCTCATGCAATACCACAGCTCCTCTCTCGGCACCCTGTCATACGCTTTCTCTAAATCTACAAAGGCACAATGCAACTCCTTATGACCTTCTCTGTACTTCTCCATCAGCATCCTCAAAGCAAATACTGCATCTGTTGTGCTCTTTCTAGGCATGAAACCATATTGCTGCTCACAAATGCTCACCTCTGCCCTTAGCCTAGCTTCCACTACTCTTTCCCACAACTTCATTGTATGGCTCATCAGCTTTATTCCTCTGTAGTTGCCACAGCTCTGCACATCTCCCTTGTTCTTGAAAATTGGCACCAGTACACTTCTCCTCCATTCCTCGGGCATCCTCTCACTCTCCAAGATCTTGTTAAACAAACTAGTCAGAAACTCTACTGCCACCTCTCCTAGACACTTCCATACCTCCACAGGTATGTCATCAGGACCAACTGCCTTTCCACTCTTCATCCTCTTCAACGTCCTCCTCACTTCACTCTTGCTAATCTTTGCTACTTCCTGCTCCACACCAGTCACCTCTTCTACTCTTCGTTCCCTTTCATTTTCCTCATTCATCAACTCTTCAAAGTACTCCTTCCATCTTCCCATCACACTCCTGGCACCTGTCAATACATTTCCATCATTATCTTTAATCACCCTAACCTGCTGCACATCCTTCCCATCTCTATCTCTTTGTCTGGCCAACCTGTACAAATCCACCTCTCCCTCTTTAGTGTCCAACCTAGCATACAAGTCCTCATATGCTCTTTGTTTGGCCAGAGCCTTTAGCTATCAAGCTCCTCTCCTGTGGAATCAGATCCCAGTTTGGGTTCGGGGGGCAGACAACATCTCCTCATTTAAGAATAGGCTAAAGACTTTTCTCTTTGATAAAGCTTATAGTTAGGGCTGGCTCAGGAGAGTCCTGAACCATCCATTAGTTATGCTGCTATAGGCCTAGACTGTCGGGGGACTTCCCATGATGCACCTCTCTCTCTTCACCTCTGTCCTCCTCTCCATCCGTATGCATTCTCATCCCATAGATGCATGTCACTAACTTGACTTCTTCCCTCTCCCGGAGTTTTGTGCTTTTTCGTCCGTCTCTTCTTTCTTAGTGTCACTTTCAGCAGGTATTTCAGTGTCCGGAGATGTATCTGGATCGGTGACTATGGCAACCTGCTGGGGCAGTGTTGCTGTGTCTATGGTGCAGGGGACGAGTGGCTCGGGTCCTGCTCGTTGGGCTCCACCTGGAGCTGCTCGGTTGTCCGTCTGGACCCATCATCTTCCCTTATGTTTTACCACCTAAACATTTCTAACATAATAATATATATATATATATATGTACAACAATTTTGCCATCATGGCTGTATATGTTATAGTTTTGATGCTATAAATCTATTCCGTACTTACGACATCTATTGCATGTCTGTCCGTCCTGGGAGAGGGATCCCTCCTCTGTTGCGCTTCCTGAGGTTTCTAACATTTTTTTTCCCCTGTTAAAAGGTTTTTTTTTTGGGTAGTTTTTCCTTAATCGAATCAAGGGTCTAAGGACAGAGGGTGTCGTATGTTACAGATTGTGAAGCCCTTTGAGGCAAATGTGATTTGTGATACTGGGCTATATATATAAAATTGAATTGAATTGATTTGAATTGTTGTAACTTTTGTAATTTTTAATAAGAGTCCCATGCCTGAGGACATCTTCATGCCACTTAGAAGTTGTAGTCATTATGCCACCTACTGTCAATAGGAAGCAAGCCTTGCGTGAGAATCATCATTTGATTCCCATGAAATTTAACGGTGTGGTGCACACTTGCTATACTAAAACATGACGTATAATTAGTGTTTTTTCTCATTCATCGCTGCTATTTTGCATGTCTTGGGGTGTGTATCTCCTTCCATTTTAATAGGGTCCTCACAGGGGTCGCTGCTTGGGGCCAAATAATAATTCCTTTGATTTCATCCTCATCCTCGCAGCGGTCACTGCTCCTTTGCATTTTCCCTTTTCTATCTGGCATTTACCATTGTGCTTTTTAAACCCTGTAATGTGTGTAATGTGTTGCCTAACTACCCAAGCTAAGCTTCAGCAGTTTACAACCATATAAAGTCAAAAGCTACAGCTTGGAAAAGTAAAGTGATGATACCAAGGATGAGACATCCTGTGTCAGTTAGACTTGGAAGGCCTCCTTCTTTAGGTTTCCTGTATGAATTGCTGCTTTAACAAGAACCAACCACCTTCTGACCATAGAAAATGTCTGTCTTTCCATTTGTCTAATCTTTATAGATGCTGATATGGAATTTAGCTGGACAGAGGAGGAAGTAGCAGATATGTATAACAACACTAGTTTCATCATTGCAGCTGATGGTAGGTTATTGATCAAAACACAACTCTTGCACAACTCTTCTCCAGTACACCATGCTTCATTAAAAATGTATTTAAGTAATATATAAACTTAAGTTACAGTGGCTTGCAAAAGTATTCATACCCCTTGAACTTTGACATTTCATGTTACAACCACAAATGTAAATGTATTTTATTGGGATTTCATGTGATAGACCAACACAAAGTAGCGCGGAATTGTTTAGTGGATGGAAAATGATACATGGATTACAAATTTATTTACAAATAAAAATCTGGAGTGTGAAGTGTGACATGCAAAAAAATTCAGTCTCCCTGAGTCAATACTTTGTAGACCCATTTGTATGTTTAGTGTTATTGTCCTGCTGGAAGGTATACTTCCACCCCAGTCTTTTGCTGACTAACAGATTTTTCCCCAAGATTGCCCTGTATTTGGCTCCATCCATCTTCCTATCAACTCTGACCAGCTTCCCTGTCCCTGCTGAAGAAAAGGATACCCACATCATGATGCTGCCATCCCCATGTTTCACGGTGGGGATGGTGTGTTCAGGGTGCAGTGTTAGTTTTCAGCCACACATAGCATCTTGCTTTTAGGCCAAAACGTCAATTTTGGTCTCATCTGATCAGAGCACCTTCTTCCACATGTTTGCTGTGTCCTCCACATGGCTTTTGGCAAACTGCAAACGAGACTCCTTGTGGCTTTTTTTCAACAATGGCTTTCTTCTTGCCAATCTTCCATAAGGGCCAGATTTGTGGAGTGCACGGCTAATAGTTGTCCTGTGGACAGATTCTCCCACCTGAGCCGTGGATCTCTGCAGCTCCTCCAGAGTGAACATGGGCCTGTTGCTGCTTCTCTGATCAATGCTCTCCTTGCCTGGCCTGTAAATTTAGGTGGATTGCCATTTCTTGGTAGGTTTGCAGTTGTGCCATGCTCTTTCCATTTTCAGATGATTTTCAGTGCTCTGTGAGATGTTCAAAGCTTGGGATACTTTTTATATACTTTTTGGGATTCATGGCTGAATACTATTGCACGTCTCCTTTGTAAAAAATTTTGAAAATCATGTATGATTTTTCTTCCACTTCACAATTATGCACAACTTTGTGCTTTTCTATCACATCAAATCCCAACAAAACGTTTTTGGTTATAACAAGTTCAAGGTTTATGAATACTTTTGCAAGCCACTGTATGACATCATCTGGTCGTATGAATATCCGTGGTCAGAAATGGAGTCCATGCTCTGACATTTAAGGGTTTTTTTCTATTCTGTCATCAAACTAAACAAACCTCAGATTTTTTTCCTGCGAAGATTTCACACCTTTGGATGAATTGGGATGCATTTGAGGCCCTCTAGTCAAAAGACATTGTGTTGGAAAGCCTGTCGGTCATTTACTCTCTTTACAATAGACTTTCTTATGGAACCCTAAGTAAAATCTATCACTTTGTCAGATGATACCGCTATCCCAGGTTGGGAGTGCAATTGTGTGTATAGGGTGAAACACACCAGCCCCATTGTGTGATGTCTATCAAACTTGCAGAAAAGGGACTCAATAGCAAGACTCCAGAGACAGAGCAGATTGGTAGTAAAAATGCTTTTACTAATGATGCAGAGATATCAGACAAGGATAAGGCAAAAAAAAAGGGAAAACAGGTTATTCATTCACTAGAAACTAGGATACTGAATAAACAACGCTTGGTAGGCTTACTGCAAATAGATAAGATGACCTAGCAAGGGGAGCACAAGGACTAAATACACAAGGGAGGAGAGGTCATGAGGAACAAATGGACAAAGCTAAGGATAGGAAGTTTGAAGTATTTTTATTAGGTCCGCCTAGCTATGCCTGTCCTTAGCTTTGTATACTGTGGCTTTAACAGACTAGTTTCTGGTGCACTTATGCTTTTTGTTACCATGTGTTGTTATAATTGCTTCCATTGTCTTCATTATATGTACTGTAAGTCGCTTTGGATAAAAGCGTCTGCTAAATGACTAAATGTAAAATTAATACACAAGACTGCAGTAAATCCTCCTTTGTGAATGTTCAGGTTTTGTTAAAACCGTTTTAGAGAGGAGCTGATTTCTGTTAATTTTGAAAGCTGTACTTTGTGGTTTTTGTTACATTTTCTTTGGTTAAAAAATAGGTTCTGGGGAGACGATAACTCGACAACCAAAGAATTTGAAGGAGTCAGAGGAGAAGTGAATAGGAAAGTGATTTATTTTCAGCTCCTCTATGCTAAAAACTGTAGAGGACAGGACAATGAGGTCAAGCAAAACTAAGAGAAATCAACATAACAAAACTAGGCCTGATTAATCTCTACTAGGGATGCTCTGATCCGATTTTTGTATCGGGTATCGGTTCTGATATGGAATAAAATTCTAGATCGGGTATCGGTGACAATGGGCCCAATCCATAGGTGCATCAAATTACCGCAAGAGCGATTCGAAAGCTTACAAAGCAGTCGGCTCTCTAAACGCTCTCGCAGAAACAGAAGGTGGCGGTAATGCACCATTAAGCTGGATGCCAACTGCCGTTAAAAAAGAAGAAGAAGAAGACGCTCTCGTGGTAATTCTATGCTGTGCGCAAGTAAGGGTAAACAATTCTAATTCAAACAAGCAAACGTGCACGGAGCAGCTAACAGCATAGAGCGATCACATATTTGGAGTTATTTCACACTATACCAAAAAGTTCGACAGCTGTTTTCAATTTATGCAATGTCAATGTTCGGAGGGGTGGTGATAAAGTTTTGAATTATAACACAACTAACTTAATCAGACATCTCCAGAGATTTCATCCTAAAGAGCACACTGAGTTCAACGAGCTGAAAAGGCAAACACTAGGAGGTACGAGGCAGCTAACTTTGGCGGAGACACAGGAAAGAACCCAGAAATTCTCACCTGATAGTAAGAAAGCAGCAAATGTCACTGAGAAGGTACTGCATTTCATTGTTTTGGATGGGCAACCACTGTCCGTCGTTGGGGACAATGGCTTCAGACTTCTAATGAACCACCTGTAACCACAATACGACATGGTAAAACGAAAATATGAATCGAAGAAGGCTCTACCTGAAATGTACAGCAAAGTGTGCAAACAAATAACAGATGCGTTAAAAGATGTCAAATCGATGATTTTCACAACAGATGTCTGGAGCTCTGATGTCTCCCCTGTGTCGCTTTTGAGTTTAACTGCAGTCTGGTTGGAGGTGAATTGTGTGCCACACAATGTCATTTTAAATGCAAAAAACTTCAGAGGGTCTCACACCAGCAACGCTATTGCAGCTGCCTTTAAGGAAATGCTGGACAAGTGGAACATTCCTTTGAGTAAAGTCCACGTTATTCTGCCAGACAACGCCAGCAACATGCGAAAAGCCAACATGGACAATGGACAACATGGGAGTGCGCAGTTTAGGCTGCGTTGTACATACAATGCAGCTCGTAGTCAATGAGGGACTTTTTTCGCAACGCAGTATGAGTGATGCCATGGCAAGTGGGAGATGCATCGTTCGATACTTGCATATTCCCGGCTGCAAGATATCCAACTGGAGATGAACATGGAACCAAAACGCCTCAAGCAAGATGTCAAAACAAGGTGGAATAGCACCTACTTCATGATTGGGAGTCTGTTGGAACAGAAGTGAACCCTGTCTGCCTATGGTTCTGACCATGAAAATACCCACAACACTCACAGCAAACCAGTGGGCCTTGCTTGAAAAAACAATGAATTGTTTTGAACCGTTTGAGGAGTTTACTAGGAAGGTGAGCTCAGCCACTGCATCTGCTGCTGATGCTATCCCTAGCGTCACCGTTCTCAAGTCTCTCCTCTCCATGGAAACCGAGACTGACTCTGGGATTAAAACCATGAAAAACACCCTCCTAGAAGCCATCGACAAACGCTTCAGCACTGTGGAAGATGAACCTCTGTACGCACTTTCCACACTGCTGGACCCGAGATACAAAGCCAGGTAATACTTTAAACTATTAATAAACACATACAAAATATATATATTGTGTGTGAATAATTAATAGAACTTGTATACATTATAGATCTTACATAGTTAAAAAAGACACCTATTTTTAAAGATTTAAAAGTAAGGATAACCATATGGTAAATCTAAGATGTACTATTAAAGGAGTCTATAATTTGAAACTAACATTTTTTTTACAGATTCTTTACCAGTGTGGACTCTGCTAAGCGTGGGAAGGATACACTGGCCAAGGAACTGGAGGAAAACCGAAGAACCACCACAGCTGATGGAGCATCACGTAATGCGGAGCCACCAGAAAAGGCCCTCCGGGTGGAAGCAGCAGCAGCAACAAGCAGCAGCAGCTTCATGAGAGAATTTGCCAAAATTCGGGAGGAGCGTGAGGAAGATCCAGGTGCAGCAAGCAGCTCCTGCACTGCTGTCCAAGTGCATCGATTTTTTTCTGAGGACCCATATAAATACTGGGGAGTCAACTACCAGCAGTTTCCTGACCTTGCAGGTGCTGCCATTAAATTCCTCTGCACACCCTGCACTAGCGTAGATAGTGAAAGGCTGTTCAGCACAGTCTCCTCCATCCTGGAGGCTTGCTTTCCTTAGCTAGAACCTACCATTGATGCTGAAGCCTGAGCTTGAGAAGTTAGAGAAATTTGAATGAGCAGGTTACTGACACTGAGTGGTATGTGACTCTGGCCTGTATCAAAACATCAAAATCTTAAAATGTGAAATGTTCTTCCGAGTCCGTTATTAAATAGGCATACATCCAAGGGCCTTCTTGGCAACTTAGCGTGAGGTTAATAAGAACCTACCTCTGTTTGAATTGTTTTTTCTTTACCCCTCTAGTGAAGTTATTGGTTTAGTCAGCTGATTGTATTTGATGTTAAATTTTTCAAAGAGAGCTGACTCCTGTCCTGTTTATTTTAAATGTGTACTAGCTTTTTTCTGTTTCAGATCCTTTATTTTTTTATTGTACTGCACATTGGATTCTAAATTTCTATTTTTACTGACTAAATTATTACAGAGATTTTTGTTTTGTTTATTTTTTCAGGTTTAACAAAGCTTGTGAAGCTGTTGGTTTATTCAGCTGCTTTTGTATTGGATGGACCATTACAAAGACAGCTGGTTCCTGTTTATTTTGAATGCGTGCTGAACTAAGCTGTGAAGCTTTTTTGTCAGTTTTAGCTTCAGTTGATTGTACTGTACATTTGATTTTGTTTTAACAAAATAGTTATTTATTTTTTTTACGTTTTACAAAAGTTGTGAAGCTGTTGGTTTATTCTGCTGCTTTTCTATTGGATGTTCAATTTAAAATAAATTTCAGTAAACCATTACAAAGACTTACTGTACTGACTCCTGTTTTTTACCAAGCTAATGAAGCTATTAGTATACTTGCAGTTATTGCACAATTAGCTATTTCATAAAATAATTCACTACATTTGTGTTAATTTGTATTACAAAGTTAAGAGAGTAATGTTTAAGTCAAGCATCCCTGATGCCTTTCTCAAAAGAATGATCCAAGTCTCTTCCTCAGAGTGAGGCATACAGTTTTTTAGGTAATAAAGCACTGTCTTTTATTTTAGTATCGGATCGGTGATCGGTATCGGCCGATACTGAATTCCAGATATCGTATCAGTGGCAAAAAATGCTGATCGGAGCATCCCTAACCTCTGAAAAGAAAAACACACACAAAAAACCCTAATTTGCACATCTAAAAAAGAACTTCACCAAAACGAATACATAGATGGCACTAACCAATAATTCTAGTGTCACTAGACAAAAGTTAACTACTTGTGTGAAAAGTGTAAAAGGTACCTCAACTCACCTATTATCTTCAACCTCCCACCACATATCTTTTTCTGTTATAATTAAGAAGTTTGCACAAACAGTACATATATATTATGGGAGGACTGGGATTACAATTATTTATTAGCTATTGATTTGGAAGGTCAGGAGCCTGGCTCAGGGCTGTTGATCAAGTCTGGACTCCTTTTCCAACTCTTTACCAATTACTGTCAGACTCAAGGCACCCAAATAAGTCACTGAAGAAAGTCAGAGTTTGATGCAAACGGAGTTTATTTCTTTCACAAGAACAAACCCTTGAGTGGTCTCAGGAACCCAGTGATTTTAGAATCTTATGCATCATCTTTTGTACCCCAGAACGTTCCATCTAAATCCCAACTATTCTGGGTAATCCACCTACTTTTTAAAGCTCATACACCTTTCTTATTTAACATTAGTGCATTGGATTTTTTTAACACTTTATTGTCACACCTCACCACCTCCTCAACATTGCATAGCTCATCTGCAGGAAGATTGTCATATTATTATTTAGCAATAATAATAACAATACAATGATTGTGAGCTAATAATTATCAGCCATTTCTCATTTTTTACCGCTTGTTCCTGTTAGGGGTCGCGGGTGACTGGAGCCTATCCCAGTAACTTTGGACCTTAGGCGGGGTACACCCTGGACTGTCTATGTGTCGCAGGGCTGACAACCATTCACGCGCACATTCATCCACTAGGGGCAATTTTGGACACATGCATGTCTTTGGACGGTGGGAGGAAGCCAGAGAAAACCCACGGTAACACGGGGAGGACATACAGACTCCACCCAGAGAGACCGTGTGACGTTGGTCTGGTCCTGGATTCGAACCCACGATCTCCTTGCTGGGGGGCGGGAGTGCTGCCCGCTCTGCCACTGTGCACCCCCTACGCTAGTAATTATTATAATTACAATTATTATGATAAGGATAGGGGTAGCCTATAGCCTACATAAATGACTGATGAAGTTAACAAATTGTCCTACGAAAAATATACGAACCTGTTTTTAAGAATCCGGGGTGCATGGTGGCAGAGCGGTTAGCGCCCCTGCCTCCCAACAAGGAGATCGTGGGTTTGAATCCCAGACCAGACCACGATGGAGGAGGTGGAGTCTGCATGTCCTCCCTGTGTTACCGTGGGCTTTCTCCGGGTTCTCCGGCTTCCTTCCACCGTCCAAAGACATGCATGTTTAGGTTAATTGGTGACTCTAAATTGTCCCTAGTGGATGAATGAGAGAGTGAATGGTTGTTTGTCTGTCTGTCTCTGTGTCAGCCCTCCGACGAGTTGGCCACTGGTCCAGGGTGCCCAAAGCCACTGGGATAGGCCTTGGGCCAGTTACCCGCGACCCCCAATGGGAACAAGCGGTAGAAAATGACTGACTGACTGTTTTTGAGAATGCCAAATGTTCGTTCAATAATGTTCCTGGTTCTAATGTGAGCAATGTTGTATTGAGTCTCTGCTGGAGTCTCAGGATTTAAAACAGGGGTGAGGAGGAAGGGATGTAAAGGATATGCGCCATCACCTAAACATTTTATTAACATAAAAGTTACTCAATAAATACAGTGACTATAGTGACTGTGCTGTTAATTGCAGAACTCACCCAAAAGCCATCCATTCCCATACACACCATCTCTCATGATGGAAAAAGAGAATGAACAAATCATGTACAGTTCCAGGATATTTGGAAATAACATTGGTTATTATCCCAGTGGAGTCACAAACGACCTGTATATTGTGTATGTTTTCTCTTTCTGTATATGTGTTCTATGTCTGCTGGGGGAATGAGTGGAATGTGCATACAGTCAATGGCTCCGATGACCCAGAGGAAGCCAGAAACTGCTTCAAAGGCACGCTTTGTTTCATCCAGTGCGTTCTGGATGTGTGGAAAGATTAGGTAATTGCCGAGTTTATGTACCAAGGCTGTTAGGACCTCAGAAAGAATAGCTGAAAAACTGCATTGAGAAATGCCTGCTGCGATAGCTACTGTCCTCTGGAACGACCCAGAAGCCAGAAAATGCAGGGTAGCCAGAATTTTGGATTGAGCAGGGATAGCACGGCTCCTTTATGTGACTGGCTCCAAATAATTTAGAAGGTCTGCCAAGAGCTCCAATATTGCTCACCCCGGCAGACAATAAGTTTGTATAATATGTGCTACAGTCATTTGCAACATATCTATACGTGTACAAAATACTCGTTCTCTGCATATTCTTTGGTTTCTCCTTTTTCTCCTGGCAATAAGCACTGGTGGCATCTTCCCGAAAAAGTCTTGCACGTCCTTCTTGAACGTGTTAAATTTATACGCATTTTTTGCACCCACAATCATGATCAGCCTAGTTGAGGGTGGTAATTTGCATATTCCCCACCTAGTATTTTGCGTGATGTTGCAAATAAACCTGAATCTCCATATTCATTAAACAAAAGGTGCGAAATGCTAATCTCATGTGCACAGGGATCTTATTCATGCGCAAACCTTTGATAAATCAGGCCCTTAGAGTAACTTAACACCCCCTAAAAATTTTCTAAAATAGTTGAAAGTTACTCTTTAAAAAAGAAAAACAATGACACTGCTCACTGCCTCTCAATAGATTTTTCCAAACGCTTCCTCGTTCATGAGGAGTGGCATCTCCACAGTATTACAATTTCTTTCAGATGAACCCCAAAATTAGAACAGTCAGTCTACTGTTGTTACACATCGACATTGAGAAAGAAATTAATTTACTCTGTAAAAAGTAATGCATATTGCAGCTCCAACTTTAGCAATTAGAGCTGCAATATTAATCACCAAACCACACAATACAAATACAGAGTGACGAACAAGCTGAATAAATATTTTGATTTGTTTTGTGTGACCAGTTTGCTATGATGATGATCTGACAGATGGCCTTTTCCGAACACTGTACCGACTCTGCAGTAACTTTCCTCACACCTGCACAATCTTCATCTCCATAGAAAAAAGGTAAGGACTTTTTTTTTTAATATAACCCTACAATCCATACTTTAAAGCAAGTACCACTTAACTGTTTATCTGACAGGGTACATTTTACTAGAGGAGGTCCTGCCATCATACATATACATTTATATTTCTTCTGAAGGCAGTGCGCGCATGGATGGCACCGCAGCCATGACTCTAATGAAAGCAAAATAACTGATTAACTTACTGATTTCTCCCCCTCCACACAGCTGGCCAATCACAGCATGATGTGAATGTCGAATTGTCGGTTTCTGAAAGTTAAAGAAATGCTCAGACACAGCCCTCCCCAGGTCAAGGTCTCTTTATTAGGACCCAAGGGTAAATTTGTTGTGCAGAGTCATCATTCCAGATTCCAGATAAGACATCAAAACAAGACACATTAAAACCGATATCATAAATAGTATCAAAATATAAGAACTCCTAAGAAAGTCATGACAAAGTGAAATTCAGTCAAAGCAACCCTAAAAACAAGCAGTGGATTCCTCGGACTAGATTTTAACCTCTTTGGTCAGAATTTTTTTCTCTTGAGGACAGTTTTATATATGGGGAGAAAGAAGATGCAGATATGGTCGGCAGAGCCTAAGGTGTATTGATTATATGCTTGCTTAACTGTACCATAACAGAGATGTAGCATCTTATTCTGCCTGGCACATGCCCCCTCCTTGAGATTTGCATTTCACCTCAGCTTTCCTATCTAGGCGAAATGGCGTACCAAATCCATCTATAGACAGTTCGCTATCTGAGTGCCATGATACAACTGTCTCTGTGGCCCCGGAGAAAGCAAACATTTCCTTGTAGCTCATCAAGGTTATTCTGCAAGGACCAGACGTTCCCCATAACCAGGGGGAGGGCAGGGGAATACACGTGAACTGCTGTTTCGAAGTCTGACACTCTTCTTTTCCTCCACTTCCTTTTCTTAACTCCACTCAAATTATCACAAATCAGAGTTGTGTTGTAGTCCTAACTGAAGATCTAGCATTAGCCTGGTTATTTGATTCTGTGTATTCCAGTGCAGCAGGAAGTTTCTATTATACCTTGTTTTGAAGAATGAAGTGTAACCCTGTTTGCAGACAAGAGTTAAATTGATCAAATTCCACAAGGTTGCAATTATCTCTCTAACTCAACAGTATAATGTCTAAAAGCCCTTGTCCATGATAAACATAGGCAATCAAGAATAAAAACACACACAAACTCCTTAAAAACACAAAACATAGAAGACCAAAACCCATGAATTCAGTTGGTGATGCAGAAAATCTGTAATATTAACACACAGTAACAAATGTTACACATCAGATCATCCATACATTAACATAATCATGAAGGCTCAGAAACTACCACTTTGGATTATGTTTTTATGCTTGGTATTGATTAACTGCCAGGTCCATTTTACACTAATGCAGCTAATAGAATTGTGATTAGAAAATTGATTAGTCTATTGGTAGGTCTATTTATCACGGAGAATATTCAATCAATAAAATCACTTTCACTTTGATTTGGCCAAAACCTAGTGATTTTCACATGCCCTTCATTATGGGACAGTATAGGCTAAGACCTAAATGCACTTCTTAAGTATAATGTTTAAATCTGCTGTATCAAGTTTGATACTGAAGTTGTGCTGCTGCCAAGTTACAAATAAAAGAAGCATCGAGAGTGCACTGAGTAGTAAAATAAAAATATTAACTTATTCTGGCAGCATTTCTCTTGCCTTATTTGCAAAAACAGTTTTTATAGGCCTATTATTCATAGCTGTCCATTATAATGACAAGAGTAAAGGTTTTGACTAAAGTAGGCAGCACTTTATCTGTATAGTCAAGGCAGCGATAACGTTTCCCTCAAAACCTATTAGCTGCGTATAAATGTAATTTCTAGGAGACAGGGCTGGTCCATTTTGTGCGAAAGGAGAGTCAAATGACCCTCAAATTACCTCTTTTTTGGGAATCCACACAGAGCCTCAAGTCCAAAGTCTGGGTTTACAAATTAAGTTGATAACCACTGTTGTGATACCCGTTTTTTCTGATTGGGGCTTTAGAGTTTGTTGACTCACGCAAATAAAGCCTGGCTATGTTGAACTTGCTTTGTACAACACCCCTCTGCTGCCTTCAGATGGCTGCAGGAATTTAATGTACGGAAGCATTTTGGCCTCTTTATTCGAATGGCAATTCATTTTGAAATGGCAATTCAATGTGCAAGTGGCAATGCAATCGTCAATTCAATTTAAATTATTTTGATTAAAATAAGAATGAAAGCTTTATCAATTGCATTTCATATTGCCATGTTTATTTGGTCTCTTTATTCAAATGGCAATTCATTTTGCAATTGGCAATTTAATGTGCCAGCAAAGCAGTCTATTGCAAATTTATACTATTTGTACTTGTCCCCATGCTCTATTGGTGTCAAAATTCAAATCACAATGCAATATGTCACTCCTCTCATCAAGGCGGGTCTTCAGTTATGATGTCACTACCTCGTTCAGTGACTGGGTAACAACCTGCACTTCACTTCAACCATGTCAACACAGTTCTTTTTGATTAGTAAGTTGCTTTCTACCTCAGATAACGTCCATATGTTCAGGTTCAACCTAGAGTTCAGACATTATTGTATTACAGCAGGGCTGTTGTTGGTATTTTGATGTTTATCTACATCCTCATGCTGAGGAATTACAAGCCAATGCTAGCTAGGCCTAGGTAAGCCCAGTCGCGGGGGCAGCAGTCTAAGCAGAGACACCCAGACGTCCCTCTCCCTACACACTCCTTCCAGCTCTTATGGGGGAATGCATAGGCATTCCCATCCCAGCTGTGAGACATAGTCCCTCCAGCGTGTCCTAGATCTTCCCCCGGACCTCCTCCCAGTTGGACATGCCCGGAACACATCCCCAGGGAGGCGTCCAGGAGGCATCCGGGACAGATGCCCAAGCCACCTTAGCTGGCTCCTCTCGATATGGAGGAGCAGCAGCTCTACTCTGAGCTCCTCCCAAGTGACCGAGCTCCTCACCCTATCTCTAAGGGAACGCCCAGCCACGCTACAGAGGAAGCTCATTTCGGCCTGTATCTGAGATACTATATAGAATTATATCGTTGTTACCCGCACTTCATTTTGTTTCGATGTTATGATGTCACCGAACGAGGTAGTGACATCATAACTTAAGACCCGCCTTGATGAGAGGAGTGACATATTCCATTGCCATTTTAATTTTGACACCAATAGAGTGAGGGGACAAGTAAATGTAGATATGCAATAGACTGGGGGCACTGTTTTGCTGGCACATTGAATTGGCATTTGCAAAATGAATTGCCATTTGACTAAAGAGACCAAAAAATCATGGCAATATGAAATGCAATTGATAAAGCTTTCATTCTAATTTTTAATCCAGATGTCATTCTTTTGGCTTTTGGGTTCTGTGAGTTCCTTTCTTATTTTGAATATGTATGTACCTATCAGGGTTTTGGGTTTAGTTTTTTTAGTTCCTGTTTTATTTTGTAATTGGTCTGTTCCCTCATGTGTCTGTTAGTTTTGTTTCCTGTCTGTGATTTCCTTGATTGCTTTGAGTGTTATCACCTGTGTCATTTAGTTCACCTATGTCTCGTTGGCTCCCCTTCCTTGAGTGTATTTAGTCTGTGTGTTTCCCTGTCTTTGTGTCACCCCCAGGCAGAAACAGTAGCATCAGCAATCTTAGTACCTGACATCCAGTTTGGATGCTATAAACCTATATCTGACCACATCAGTGTGTATGCTGTGGAGTTATTTGCCATGATGATGGCAATTAAATGGGCTGAACAAAGCAACTGTAATAAGATAACGTATCAGCTCTCACGAGCATAAAAACAGGAAGGGGGGAAAATCATCTCCAATTAATGTCTAGTTTGTAAGTATAGTTCGCCAGAATAATAATTACATACCAGAATGGTGAGGCAAGGTAGAGATATTTGCCGACACATTTATAGGGAATGAGAAGGTAGATAAACTTGCAAAGAAAGCAACAAAAAGAGAAACTATAGAAATTAATATTAAATGATCAAAGTCTGAAGAGGAAAGTATAGTCATGAGCAGAGCTGCTCAGCAATGGCAACAGAGATGGGAGAGTGAAGGAAAAGGAAGGCATTTTTTCTCTATACAAAATAGGGTCTGGGTGCCTAGATGGAGAGGAAGTGGGAGGCAGCAGCAGGTAATCTTGGGCAGAATGAGGATTGGGTTTAGCTGTCTAAATAGTTCATTAAACCTTATTGAGAACATATCCCACAGGGTTATGTGAATAATGCAGCGAGAGAGAGACTATGGGAGCGTGTCCTTTTATCCTGTCCAAAGTATGGAGAAGAAAGGAAAAATATGTTAGAACAACTGGGGAGTGCTAGGGAAACGTTGGGAAACATATTGGAGTGTGGAGAGAATGAACAAGGCAGGAAAGAAATATTTTGCTTCTTAGGAGTGACTGGTTTGGAAAAAAGAATTTAACAGAAGTAACAAGAATATAAGAGGAGCATGAAGATGGCACTAATGCAACTTAGTGGATGCCAGCTGCCGATAAACCCTAAGAAGAAGAAGTCTTTGTGTCAGTTTGTACACTTCACTAACATGTTTCTATGTTGTTTCCCTTTCAAGGGAACTTGAACGCTGCGTCAGCTGACGCTATGGGGAACGCCTTCAGCGTGACTGCCTCTGAATCTCCGTATCAAATTAGACCAATCTTGATTGGGTTTAACGTCAATACGTGACGCACGCCGGCGGAACCGGAGGTATAAAGGGAGCTGGCTTCACTGTTGTCGTCAGTCTTCTGATCTTCTGGGTCTCTGAGAAATGTGAAGCGGTTTCGGCATAGCGTGTATCCCTGCCCACGCTATATTGTGACACACATGAGATGTGTGCGGCCTGCTTGGGAAGAGAACATGCACTAGCAGCCCTCGAGGGGGCTGGCTGTGTGCATTGCGAGCGTTTCCCGGTTAGGAAGCTCCTCTCTCGGCTGGCACTTTACCAGCTCTTCTCCCCATGACCTCGGCAACGGGGGGCCCCTCGCATCTGAGGATGTGGAGGAGCTTCGTCGTGCGACGGATTTGTCGCTCAGGGCCACTAAGGATACGGCCCAAGCTATCGGGCGGTCCATGGCCCTGCTGGTGGCGACAGAGCGCCACTTATGGCTGACTCTGTCGGGTATTAAGGATCGGGATAACACCTTCCTTATGGATGCCACGCTTTCGCCCGTTGATCTCTTCGGGGAGGTGAAGTTGTCGAGCGCTTCAGGGAAGCGGGCCAACAGGCTGCGGCCTTCCAGCGGTTTATCCCTCATCGAAAGAGGTCTCAGGCCGGAGCTGAGGGTTGACCACCTCAACCTTCGACATCTCACAGCTCTTACATGCTGGCCCAGAAAGCCAGTGTGGCTCAGCGTGCCCCTCCCCAGCTTGGCGAGTTCTGTGCAACCACTGCCTTTAGACCTGCACTGTCGTGCAGCAGTCAGGCCAGAGTTGCATCCTCTACAGAGGCCTGTAGACATTCATTTCCAGTTAAATCCCGCTGCTTTGGCGCCTCGGGATACCGCAGCTCTCACATAGCAGGTTCGGGGGGCAGTAAGGAATGTACATGCCGATCCTCGGGGATTTCCCGCCGCTGCAGTGCTTCGGGTAACTGAGGCCAACACTCCAGGTCCCCCAGGCACCAGCCTCGAGTGGTTGGTTCCCCTGAGGAACTTTCTGCCCGCTTGGGAAGCGTTACGCAGCGTATCACACTGGGTTTTGCACACCGTCCGACAAGGCTACACGCTTCAGTTCCGGTCTCAACCCCGAGGAATCCTGGAAACAAGGGTTGACCAAGTACAAGTGATGGAGCAAGAAATTCATTTTCTCCTGTGCAAAGGGGCCATAGAACAGATCCCTAACAGCAAGATGCATACCGGGTTCTACAGCCAGTACTTTATAGTTCCAAAGAGAGACGGTGGTCTGCACCCCATTTTAGATCTTCGTCACCTTATCCAGCCTCTGAGGCGGGTCCGGTTCCGGATGTTGACGATCCCTATGATTGTGAGTCAAATTCAGTCCGAGGACTGGTTTGTCACGATCGATCTGAAGGACGCTTACTTCCATGTCTCTGTCATTCCGGGACACCGGAAGTTCCTGTGGTTCGCTTTCGGTGGCAAAGCTATCGGGTGCTTCCCTTTGGCCTAGCACTCTCCCCCCGCACCTTCACGAAGTGTAGGGATTCAGGATTCAGACTCCAGGGGATCCGCATCCTCAATTACTTGGACGACTGGTTGATTTTATCTCAGTCTCGTCTCATCGCAGTACAGCATCGAGATGTTGTACTTGTGCACTTGAGGTGCTTGGGGTTGAGGCTCAACACGAGCAAGAGCACGCTCACTCCAACACAAAGGATTACGTTCCTAGGAGTCTCCCGCATCCGTCGAGTCAATCCTGACTGTGGTACTCAGGATGCAGCTAGGCCGACATCTCACTGCACTTCAGTTTCAGAGACTGTTAGGCCTCATGGCTGTAGCATCCACCGTGATTCTGCTTGGATTGCTGCACATGAGGCAGCTGCTGTGGTGGCTCAGGGACGCCGGATTTTCCCCGCCGGATTTTCCCCGAGGGGCAATCCTTTTCGCTTGATCAAGGTTATACGCAGGGGCATGTGTGCCTTCGACAGGTGGAAACAACGGGTGTTCCTGGGCCCAGTGCCCAGGGAATGGTGTATCACCGTCGCACACTTTTGACGGATGCCTCCAGCACCGGATGGGGCGCGGTTTTGGAAGGCCACACAGCCCGAGATCTGTGGTTGACCCCGCATCTATGGCACATAAATTGCCTGGAGATGCGAGCGGTCTTGTTGGCCTTACGGCACTTCTTTCCAGGCCTCAGGGGCCACCATGTGCTTGTCCGCTCCAACAACACAGCGGTGGTCTCCTACATAAATCGACAAGGCGGTCTGAGGTGCAGACTGGTGTGCCAGATCCTTTTGTGGTCCCAGGGGAAGTTGCTCTCTCTCAGAGCACTTTTCATACCTGGGTACCTCAATGTGGGAGCAGACATCCTGTCAAGGCAGGGGCCGAGGCCCGGGGAATGGAGACTGCACCCTGAGACGGTGCAGATGATATGGAGGAGATTCGGCAGAGCACAAGTGGACCTGTTCGCATCCCCAGACAACGCTCACTGCCCCCTCTGGTTCTCCCTCGTGTATCTAGCGCTCCTGGGGCTGGATGCCATGGCACAGCCGTGGCCGAGGCTTTTACCCCGATTGCTCTGCTCTCGGGGTTTCAAGAGAAAGTTCGCCGAACAGGGGCCCAGCTGCTGCTCGTGGCCCCGTTCTGGCCCGCCAGAATCTGGTAGTCCTCCTGGACGGCCCCCCGTGGGAGATTCCCGTCAGGAGGGACCTGCTGTCACACTCTAGAGCCCCATCCACGAGGAAACTGTATGCGGGCAAGTGGAAAATTTTCACTACATGGTGCCTGGAGCGCCATCTTGACCCAGTTCACTGCCCAATGGCTTCAGTGCTGGAGTTCCTCCATAGCCGGTTTTAGGCTGGACTCTCCCCCCCTACACTTAAGGTGTATGTGGCTGCGATCGCAGCATTCCACAGTTTGGTGGATGGCTGCTCGCTTGGGAAGCACCGCTTTGTTACCAGTTTCCCTCCGTGGGATCTGACAGTGGTGCTGGATGGATTGACCACAGCACCGGTCGAGCCACTGGACGATGCATCAGACAGGTGTCTGGCCTTAGAGATGGCATTTCTGCTGGCCATGACTTCTCTCGAGAGAGTGGGAGATCTGCAGTCCCTGTCGGTGGCTCCTGCTTACCTGGAGATCGTTCCAGGTGCAGTTAGAGCCATCCTGCATCCTAGGCCGGGTTATGTACCTAAAGTACCCACTGAGTTGGCCCGGCCGGTAGTCCTGCAGGCGTTCCATCCTACTTCAGAGTTGGCGGAACAGGAAGGTAGGCTGCAACTGCCTTGTCCAGTCAGAGCCCTGGAGTTTATGACCGGAGGACATGCCAGTGGCGCAATTCGGACCATTTGCTGGTATGCTTCGGGCCCCCTCGTAAGGGCTGCCAAACACACTATGAGCAGGTGGATAGTTGAGGCGCGTGCGTCTCGCTGCCATACTTCCGGCATCCCTGTGAGCGGCTTGCTTCAGTCGATCAGAAGGCTGATGACAACAGTAAAGCCGGCTCCCCTTATACTTCCGGTTCTGCCGGCGTACGTCACGTGTTGACGTTAAACCCAATCAAGATTGGTCTAAGTTGATACGGAGATTCAGAGGCAGTCACACTGAAGGCGTTCCCCATAGCGTCAGCTGACGCAGCGTCTCGTTCCCTATCAGGGAACCATGGTTACATACATAACCTGGTACGTTTTAAACCATACAGTAGATTTTCCTTTTTATAATTTCTAGTTTTAAACAAAATATAATAAGCTGGTAAAATGATATGACATTAATATAGATTTTTGCAGGTCTGAGTTGATGCTTGTGCATAGTGACCAAAAACGTTGCAGTCACTTCAGTCAAACTGGAGCAAATCAAATAAAGCCAGGTCAGTACTGTTTAGAGTTATGTGGTCTGACAGAGAAGGCTACCAGTCCATGAGCAGGAGAGCAGCCTGTGGGCATCTTCTTGGAGCTTGGTGGTTATCCAGCATTGCCAGAGGAACTCTGAGCATTCCCGGATAGGTTGTAATCTCCAATTCACTACTCAGACAACTCTGTTTATGCATATTTTAGCTGCGCTACATGTGTCTCACGATATCCCCTTTTCCACCAGAATGAACTGGGTGCTAGTTCAGAGCCAGTGCTAGTGCCAGTTCGGAGTTCGTTCGAATGACGAGCCTTCTAAGAACCGGTTTGTCTTTCCACTGGCTACAGAGCCAGCACAGAGCCAGATCTTACATGAATGTATATGTCATATCTTTCCCTGTAACGCTTGCTCGGGAGCGCCAAACACAAACACCATCAACAATCGCGGACGTTGTGTTCGCCGTAGTTTGTGGCATTCATCAATACTTGACTCCTTCTTAGGTAAAATCAAAATGTAAGGGTGCCCTAGATAAAACGAGAAACAGGGTTATTTCCTTGTAGCTTTTCATCTGGAGAGTTATAAGAAGGAGATCGTGAGCAGTAACATCAACAAAAAGGGATTTCTGGAACTTTGTAACTGTCAGAATACGCAATTACTTGAATACGCAAAGGATTAACCATTTACTCCAGTGACAGAGAATCACAAATTCGGACTGAAGTTTTTTTTCTCACAGTGTGAATCAAACACGTGAGACCCTAAGAACATTTTGGGAGCTTTGGATGGAGCTGTTCATCGGAGACTTGATCTGACAACAGGAAGAGTGGGGTTGTTCCGGCTGGACTGAAGAAGAAGCACCGTCTCACATTTAGCTGTTACCCAGTTTGCTGTCCAAAAAAGAAAATCTCCTTAAAAACTTGTATTGTAGTAAATATTGTAACTTCAAGAAAAATAACCACAAAACAAGTTTCTTTTTATATAAAAAATGGTTTTAACAATTTCTTTTTTCAGTCTCTCCATCTTCCAGAAACAGATAACTACTCAAATTAAGACTCAGCTGTGTAATTATTGTATGATTTATTTTAATGATTTGTTTGAAGATTGAAATTTTAATTGATATACCGCACTTGCAAAAGTTACAATAAATAGTCAAACTATATTTAAAGTCAAAATTGTGCACATTTGATTTATTAGTTCATTGATGGTGGTAAAAAAAAAAAAGGGTTGTTGTGTGCATAACATCTTACAGGTTCTTACAGGTTACTCTAGCCAATGAAATTAACAGTCCCTTGGGGCTCACATTTAAGCCACTAAAACCCATCCTAGCACCATAACAAGAGCCCAGATTAATTAGAGGAGAGCTTCCATTAACAAGCGTGGCTGGTATTGGTAACAGACGCAAACGGGCTATTTGGTCAGTTGCTGAATCAGAGGAAGCAGGGTAGACGCTTGGAAGTAGGCAGTTAGAAGCTAGTTGTGTCTCCTCGCAACCAGCTTAAACAGTCCTTAGTCAATACTTTAGGGTAATACTGAGAGTCTAAGGCTTGCACCGTTTAAACAGAGAGCTGGTTCACTACCACCTGTACAGGGGTTCACCGGGATCTGACACCCAATGTGGGCCATGATAGAAGTGCTGTCGTGCCCTAAAGAAGAACCCAGTAGAGGGCCAGCCACTGTCAGTGCAGGAGTCACCAAATCTGCAGGAACTGCAGAAGCAGGCAGGGTAGAGGCGTTGCTGTTGAGGGACATCTTACCAGGTTGACGCCACTGAATAACCCAAAGACTCTGCTACTCATCCCATACTCCAGGCACTACAAGAGGCTTCGAGAGGCAGACAACTCAAGACAAGACATGCATGAGGAAGACACATCACCATAAGCAAAATTGCCTGGGGCGTTGAGCCCCAGGGCTGCCAGGTCTGGAGAGTCAGAGATGGAGGTTGATGTAGTGCATCAGACAGCTCACGCAAAGGAGTGAGGAGCTCACTGGCGAGGAAACAAAGAGGTGGATCGCTATGTGCAGCTGAGGAGAATTGTCGGGATCGATAATTGGGACGAAACACCCAGAGGATGGGTGGTCCCAAAAGAATCTGTGGTGGAAGTTTTGCAGGCCGTACATAAAGCTCTGGGCCATGCAGGTACCTTGCCCACATGGAAGGAATTGGAGAAGTAGCAACTTTGGATTGCCAAAAGACAAGTTCGCCCTGTCCTCAAGGACTGTGAAGTATGTGGTAAATACAAAGCAGGGAGAAGAGGACAATGGGTCAGCGGCCTTACCATTAAGAGCACAGTACCATAGGGACCAGTATGTATGGACATAGCTGGCCCTTTTGGAATAACCGGTAAAAAGGGTTAAAAATACCTCTTGGTGTATGTAGATTCAATGTCAGGATACAAGGTAATCAAACCCCGTATGAAAAGCTAATGGAAGCAGTGTAGTGAGCATGCTTGATCAAGTCTGCAGTACTCTAGGGGTGACCTAAAAATTCTGGACAGAAAATGGAACTCATTTCCGCAACGCCCAAGTGGACCAGTGGTGTCAAACATGGAGTGATGAGGGTCTACCCTACACACCACAGGGTAATGGGATTGTGGAAAGAGCCATTGGTTTTGTAAAGAATTGGATTTGTAAAAATCCATGCCAATGCTAAAGAATAAAGCATGAAGACCTTAGAGACTGAGAAAGCCCTGAATGAAAGACAGCGAGACGACAGGCCCTCCCCCTCCACAGAGCTAAACCAAGGAGGCTGGAGACATTGAGTCCAAGTGGAACATGTTCTCCACCTCCATTGACGACGTGGCTGCTTGGAGCTATGGCCGTAATGTCTCTGGTGCCTGTCGTGGCGGCAATCCCTGAACCCGGTGGTGGACCCCGGAATTAAGGGATGTCATCAAGCTCAAGAAGGAATCCTATCAGGCCTAGTTTGCTCAAGGGACCGGAAGGCCAAGCGAGCTTCAGCCCGGCTGATTGCGGAGGCAAAAACCTGGGTCTGGGACGAGTTTAGTGAGACCCTGGAGAAGGACTATCGGTCAGCCTCAAAGAAATTCTGGCAAACCGTCCAGCACCTCAGGGGGAAGCAGTGCCCTGCACACACTGTTTACAGTGGGGGTGGGAATCTGCTGACTTCGACTGGGGACATTCTTGGACGGTGAAAGGAGGTGAAGGACGGTATTTCGAGGATCTCCTCAACCCCACTGACATGTCTTCCACTGAGGAAGCAGAGGCCAAGGGCTCAGTTGTGGACTCGTCAATCCCCCAAGCTGAGGTCACTGAGGTAGTTGAGACGCTCCTTGGTGGCAAGGCACCGGGGGTGGATGAGATCTGCCCTGAGTACCTCAAGTCTCTGGATGTTGTGGGGCTGTGTTGGCTGACACCCCTCTGCAACATCGCGTGGTGGCTGGGGACAGTGCCTCTGAACTGGAAGACTGGAGTGGTGGTCCCTTTGTTTAAGAAGGGGGGCCGAAGGGTGTGTTCCAACTACAGGGGGATCACACTCCTCAGCCTTCCCAGAAAAGTCTATGCCAGGGTACTGGAGGGGAGAATTCGGACAATAGTCGATTGTAATGTGGTTTTCTTCCCGGTCGTGGACCATCTCTGTACCCTCTCCAGGTTGCTGGAGGGTTCATGGGAGTTTGCCGAACATGTGCTTTGTGGATCTGGAGAAGGCATTCGACTGTGTCCCTCAAGGCGACCTGTGGGATGTGCTTGACAGGCGGATCGGTGTATCCTCTGCAGTGATGCGGTCGATATACCGGTCTGTTGTGGTAAACAAAGAGCTGAGCGGCAAGGCAAAGCGTGTGGGTACCTTAGGTACATAGCCTGAAGTATGGCATCTTCGAGGGCATGGTGGTCAGGAACATCCCTCAGAGATATATGTGAGGCTATGGGGTGGTCCTCCCCTCATACATTTGTTAAGTTTCATAGCTTGGACCGCCCAGATACTCCGGGATCCTAAACAGTTATGCCTGGGATGCAGGATGGCCTTCACTGCACCTGGAGTGAACTCCAGATATGTAGAAGCCACCAACAAGGGCTGTAAACCAGACTCTTAAGGGAGGTAATAGCCTGCAAAAATGCCATTTTTAATGCCAGGCACTTGTCTGATGTACTATCCAAGGGCTTGAAGGGTGCCAAGGACAAGCCTTCTAACACCATGGTTAGATCCCAAGTGGGTATTCTAACCCGAGCCGGAGGCCTCATCCTCAGGGTACCACGGACGAAACGTGTAATAAGATGGTGCTTTCCTAGCACCGCCACGTACACTTTTAGGTGTAGAGGGGGAAAGCCCGGGAAAATCGGCCCTGAAGGAATTCCAGCAGTAGTTAACTGGTACCAGTTGATGTTCTCTGCACCAAGAAGTGAAAATCTTCCACTTACAAGCATAAACACACACAAGCATTTCCTTGTGGAGGGAACTCTAGAACTAAAAATGGTTCCAACTACCTCGGCAACTACCTGCATGTCGGAGTTGATGCCCCTTTAGGGGCCAAACCCAAAGCTTCCACATCCCCGCCCGAGGGTTGAATATCTCGCCATTGGTCCGTGACAACAAATTTTTCCTGATGGGAATCTCCCATGGGAGACCGTCCAATAGGGCTGTCAGGTCTAAAAACCAGATTTGGCTGGGCCAGAACAACAGTTGCACCCCGGTTTGACGAACTCTTTCTAAAATGCCCAGGAGCAGGTCATTCGGGGAAAAAGCGTACAGCCAAAGCCTCGGACACGGCTGTACCATAGGATCCAGTCCCAGGGGAGCTGGATGCACAAGGGAAAACCAGGGGGGACAGTGTCCTTGATCCCAGAAAAACCTTTCAGGCATCAAGGAGAAGGATAAATCTTTGATCCTTGATGCCTTGGCTGAACCCAGCCACGGGCACCTCTCCATCGCCACTAGAACCGCCATGGAGCAGCCAATAACTCGGAGAGGGTGATTTTTTTATTTTCTATGCTTTATCAAGAGTTTAATTTAACCTTCCCCCATACAGTTCAGCTCACTTTATTAACCTCAGCTGTACTTAATGCTTACATAGCATGCTAAATATTTGCATTCTAATGTAAATGTTAAGCTTTTAAAAAAGGTACAGGAAACTAAAAATGCTGAATTTATTTCAGGCATATATTTCAGTTGATTGTTCTTTATTTAAATTGTATTATCTTTATTTCCTGTTGTGGATGCTGGTTTTTAAAAACTAGTGTTTCTTTACAAGGGAACACTGATCTCACTTGGGCGCCCTCTTTTGTGTGATTGACAGCCATTAGTTTTGACCAAAGGGGACTTGACTTCTGTTATGTTGAACACTGAAAAGTGTACACTTGGCTGAGGAGGTTGACACTTTAGGGCAGGAATAAGTGCCACAGCTCCTTTGGAATTTTTGGAAACTCAGCAACAGGTTTTATTGATAACTCTGTCAGTGTTCTGCTTCAGTAGTATTTAGTTACAAGCTCAAGAAGTAATCAAGTTTTCTGCTGTTCCTGGATGTCTTACAAGGATGAACTTCACCCTGCGAGACATGGATGTTTCCTGCGAGGCCTACAACCATTTCAGCCACTGTCTGTCCCAACTCCAGCACTTGGTGGATGGACGATGCAGCTTCAGAGTGGAACAGCTCCCTTCTAACTTTGCACAGTTTCTTCTGTATGAACGCATAGAGCAACTGGTAAGGGAAACACTCACACATATTATATTCTAATGGGGACAATATTTATTGCTTAACTTTAATTAAACCTTAATCTTAGAACCTTAATCTTACACTCTAACCTTATTTTAATCTAAAACCTGCATCTAGCTCCTACACTAAACTTTAACAAAACATGGCTTGTAACAAAAAATAAAAAATTAGGAGTAAACAGTAGCCTACCAAGAAAGTCATTGGTCACTATATTCCTCCTCCTGTGCACTAAAACCACTGAAGTCATCTCCTTCGGTGTCGGAGTTGAATAGCATCAGAATTGCTTCATGCGATTATTGGATCGTTTTCATTGTCGCTCTAGTCACTTTCATCTGGAGGCAAATCCCCCGCTGAGCCCTCTTCAACACGCAACAATCCAGCCTTTCGACCCATTGATGCTAGTGGATTTTATGACAATGCTCCACGCTGTCAGGACCCACTGGCAGACTTGACCATAAGTTGCTCTTCGCATCCGGCCTGTTTTAGTGAAGGATTTCTCCCACCTTGTGATCCAAGCCTCCCACTGAACAAGGAGCGCCACCTTAAATGCATGATTTACACTGATGTCGAGTGGCTGCAATTACTTTGTTGTGCCTCCAGGAATCACAGCTGGAATTGAGTTTGTCTTCTTGATGGCTTCTTTCACAGAATCTGTTATGTGGGCCCTCATGCTGTTCAAAATGAGCAATGCCTTGTTCCTGTAAAAGAATTCTCCCGGTCGCTTGCCGTAACACTCCGTATGCCATTCAAGCGTTCGGCTTTCCATCATCCATCCTTTCTTGTTGACTTTCACAACAATTCCTCTCGGGAATTTTTCTTTTGGCATAGTCGTGCGTTTAAAAATCACCATCGGTGGAAGCTTTTCTCCCGATGCCGTGCAGCTCAGAACACAGGTGATGTGCGTTTTTTCATGCCCAGTTGTTTTCAGCGTGACGGATGATTTGCCTTTCCTGTTGACGGTCCGAGTGAGAGGCAGGTCAAACGTCAAAGTTTTAAATTTTTTCCTCGCAGTTGGGAGGGAGCTGCTGAGATAGACTCCTCCGTACCCTGATGGACAGGCCTTTATGTCTCATAAATTTGAGAAACCACGATGGTCCACCTCTAAAATACTCAAACTTCATTTCGGTGGCAATTGTTTTGGGTTTCAGTCGGATCTGCACAATTGAAACACCTCGGCCAGCTGCTGTCTGTGTGTTGACCCAGTCTTCGAGCCCATTTTCTAGTTCGGGCCATCTGCTTTTCTTCCCTCTGAAAGCTTTAGTTGTCTATTGCACTGAGTCAATTTCTCACGCTGCTTTTTCCAATGTCTTATCATCGACTCATTAAGACCAAGCTCCCGTGCCTTCAACTTCAAAGCTGCATTATCTGCTTTTCTCCGTGTCTTTGCCATGATGAGGTTGACAAAATGACTACCGGAATTAGAATGATGGGAAGTTTGAGGGCGCTCGATTTAATCTAAACAGTAAACAAAAAAGTTGTTTATGTTATGGTTTTGGGGTTGTATAGGGTGTTTTTGGGGTTTGGTGGAGTGTTTTTGATTATTGTTTGTTCCTTGTCATTATAGTCTATCTGAGTTTTGTATGTTCATGGGTTTGAGTTCTTATTGTGAAATTGTCTGTTTAGTCTGTGTTTTGGGTTATTTATTAGACTTCCTGTTTTAATGCAACCGCAGGGGGGCACAAGCCAGTGTCTTCATGTGCCAGTCCCAAGTCTGGATAAATGCAGAGGGTTGTGTCAGGAAGGGCATCCGACGTAAAACACATGCCAAACTAAAAATGCGAATCATGACAATGACTTCCATACCGGATCGGTCGGGGCCCGGGTTAACAACGACCGCCACCGGTGCTGTTGACCTACAGGGTACCGGTGGAAATTGGATTACTGTTGGTCGAAGACGAAGAAGGAGAGGAGGAAGGTGTGTTCGTAGGCAGAGAGAGAAGAGGAAAGCTAAGAATGTAGGACTGACAGTAGGGACTTTGAATGTTGGGACTATGACAGGGAAGGCTAGAGAGCTGATTGACATGATGCAGAGAAGGAAGGTGGACATACTGTGTGTCCAGGAGACCAGGTGGAAAGGTAGCAAGGCTAGAAGCTTAGGAGCAGGGTTCAAGTTGTTCTACCATGGGTCGGATAGGAAGAGAAACGGAGTAGGAGTTATCCTGAAAGAGGAGTTTGTGAGGAATGTTCTTGAGGTGAAAAGAGTGTCAGACAGGTTGATGAGCCTGAAGCTGGAAATTGAAGGGGTGATGTTCAATGTTGTGAGTGGTTATGCCCCACAGGTAGGATGTGAGTTAGAAGAGAAGGAGAAATTCTGGAGTGAGTTAGATGAAGTGATGCAGAGCATCCCCAGAGGTGAGAGAGTGGTGATTGGTGCAGATTTCAACGGGCATGTAGGTGAAGGGAACAGAGGTGATGAGAATGTGATGGGCAGGTTTGGTCTTCAGGACAGGAATGCAGAAGGACAGATGGTGGTAGACTTTGCAAAGAGGATGGAAATGGCTGTCGTGAACACTTTCTTCCAGAAGAGGCAGGAACATAGGGTGACCTATAAGAGCGGAGGGAGAAGCACTCAGGTGGACTACATCTTGTGTAGACGTTGTAATCTGAAAGAGACCAGTGACTGTAAAGTAGTGGTAGGGGAGAGTGTAGCCAGACAACACAGGATGCTAGTGTGTAAAATGACTCTGGTGGTGAGGAAGATGAAGAGGACAAAGGCAGAGCAGAGGACGAAGTGGTGGAAGTTGAAAAAGGAAGAATGTTGTTTAGCTTTCAGGGAGGAGCTGAGACAGACTCTGGGTGGTCAGGAAGTGCTCCCAGATGACTGGACCACTACAGCTAATGTGATCAGGGAGACAGGTAGGAGGGTACTCGGTGTGTCATCTGGAAAGAGGAAAGTGGACAAGGAGACTTGGTGGTGGAACCAGGAAGTTCAGGAGTGTATACAGAGAAAGAGGCTAGCAAAGAAGAAGTGGGACACTGAGAGGACTGAAGAGAGTAGACAGGAGTACAGGGAGATGCAGCGTAAGGTGAAGGTAGAGGTGGCAAAGGCCAAACAAAGAGCATATGAGGACTTGTATGCTAGGTTGGACACTAAAGAGGGAGAGGTGGATTTGTACAGGTTGGCCAGACAAAGAGATAGAGATGGGAAGGATGTGCAGCAGGTTAGGGTGATTAAAGATAAGGATGGAAATGTATTGACAGGTGCCAGGAGTGTGATGGGAAGATGGAAGGAGTACTTTGAAGAGTTGATGAATGAGGAAAATGAAAGGGAACGAAGAGTAGAAGAGGTGACTGGTGTGGAGCAGGAAGTGGCAAAGATTAGCAAGAGTGAAGTGAGGAGGACGTTGAAGAGGATGAAGAGTGGAAAGGCAGTTGGTCCTGATGACATACCTGTGGAGGTATGGAAGTGTCTAGGAGAGGTGGCAGTTGAGTTTCTGACTAGCTTGTTTAACAAGATCTTGGAGAGTGAGAGGATGCCCGAGGAATGGAGGAGAAGTGTACTGGTGCCAATTTTCAAGAACAAGGGAGATGTGCAGAGCTGTGGCAACTACAGAGGAATAAAGCTGATGAGTCATACAATGAAGTTGTGGGAAAGAGTAGTGGAAGCTAGGCTAAGGGCAGAGGTGAGCATTTGTGAGCAGCAATATGGTTTCATGCCTAGAAAGAGCACAACAGATGCAGTGTTTGCTTTGAGGATGCTGATGGAGAAGTACAGAGAAGGTCATAAGGAGTTGCATTGTGTCTTTGTAGATTTAGAGAAAGCGTATGACAGGGTGCCGAGAGAGGAGCTGTGGTATTGCATGAGGAAGTCTGGAGTGGCAGAGAAGTATGTTAGAATGGTGCAGGACATGTATGAGAGCTGTAAGACCGTGGTGAGGTGTGCTGTAGGGGTGACAGAGGAGTTCAAGGTGGAGGTTGGCCTGCATCAAGGATCGGCCCTGAGCCCCTTCTTGTTTGCTCTGGTGATGGACAGGCTGACGGATGAGGTTAGACAGGAATCTCCATGGACTATGATGTTTGCGGATGACATTGTGATTTGTAGTGAGAGCAGGGAGCAGGTGGAGGAGAATCTAGAGAGATGGAGGTCTGCTTTGGAAAACAGAGGAATGAAGCTTAGCCGCAGTAAGACAGAATACATGTGTGTCAATGAGAGGGACCCAGGTGGAACGGTGAGGTTACAGGGAGCAGAGGTGAAGAAGGTGCAGGACTTTAAGTACTTAGGGTCAACGGTTCAGAGCAACGGAGACTGTGGAAAAGAGGTGAAGAGGCGAGTGCAAGCAGGTTGGAACGGGTGGAGAAAAGTGTCAGGTGTGTTGTGTGATAAAAGAGTATCAGCAAGAATGAAAGGAAAGGTGTTCAAGACGGTGGTGAGACCAGCGATGTTGTACAGCCTAGAGACAGTGGCACTGAAGAAAAGACAAGAGGCAGAGCTGGAGGTGGCAGAGCTTAAGATGTTGAGGTTCTCTTTGGGAGTGACGAGGACGGACAGGATCAGGAACGAGTACATCAGAGGGACAGCTCATGTTAGATGTTTCGGAGATAAAGCCAGAGAGGCCAGATTGAGGTGGTTTGGACACGTTCAGAGGAGAGACTGTGAATATATTGGTAGAAGGATGCTGAGGTTGGAGCTGCCAGGCAGGAGGTCTAGAGGAAGACCAAAGAGGAGATTTATGGATGTAGTGAGAGAGGACATGAAGTTAATTGGTGTGAGTGAAGAGGATGCAGAGGACAGGGATAGATGGAGGCACATGATTCGCTGTGGCGACCCCTGAAAGGGAACAGCCGAAAGGAAAAGAAGAAGATTAGACTTCCTGTTTTATTTTGGTATCTGTCTGTTCCCCTCTATCTGTCTGATTTACTTCCTGCCCCTGATTGTGTTCACCTGTGTTTGTCCTGCACCTGTGCCTCATTGTCATCACCTCCCCTGAGTGTATTTAGTTCATGTGATTCCCTGTCCTGGTGCTGGATCATTGTTGTACCTTCCTGTTATATCTTCCCTGTGTTTTATCCCTTCTGTGTTGGTTCTGTCTTGTCGTGGATTTTGGCATGCGCCTGGTTTTCTGTTTGCCTGCCTGCCTGTTCTCTAAGTTTGCCTGTCTATCTGATGGTAAGTGTCAATAAAGACTCCACTCCTTAAAGTACTGTCTGCATCTGGGTCCTCCTTACCCTTTCCTACTGCCCACATTGTCAACACACAACAGTTTGACCCCGTTGGCCAATTTCATTGGTCTAATGAAAGCTTCATGCCGCCAAAAAACTGAGAACGTCACAGAATGGGTTTTTTTTATTTGGGAAAACATTTTTTGAAAGCGAGAAAAATCCATATATTAGCCACGTCATTGTTTAAGCCGCGAGGTTCAAAGCATGGAAAAAAAGGTCGGCTTATAGTCCGGAAATTATTGTACATCCTTCTTGTCATTTATTTTACATACACTACATCTCAAAGGGAAATATTGTATTTAATACTTCCCTACATTTATCTGACAGCTTTAGTTACATTACAAATTAAGAATTTTGCATAACATACAAAGAGCTTATAAAATCTGTTTTGTTACAAGTTAAACTACATGACACACAGAAAATTAATTGCCAACTACTTTGATAGTCATTTACATTTTTCATGCAAAAACATTTCATGGTTGCAGCTTGAGAAATGTAAAGATTTGCTACTTTTCCTTAAAATACCTGAAGGCTGGCAGCTGGGGCTCATCTACTTATAGTGATAGTGACGTCACCCGCCGAGGCTATAGTTTTCGCTAGTCAATTTCATTGACGTGTTTAAACACACTTTTCACAGCCGGTTCACGTAAAGACATTCCCATATGCATAAGCATAGCCCTAGGCCGAGGCCCACGTTTCACCACCAACCCGTTCACATTTCCAACAGGTTCTCCCCACTCAGCGACGCACCCGCTGAGAAACCAACTCTGATTATTGGCAGCTCCATTTTGAGAAACGTGAAGTTAGCGACACCAGCGACCATAGTTAAATGTGTTCCTGGGGCCAGAGCGGGCGACATTGAATCATATTTGAAACTGCTGGCTAACGATAAACGTAAATACAGTAAGATTGTTATTCACGTCGGCGGTAATGACACCCAATTACGGCAATCGGAGGTCACTAAAATTAATGTTGAGTCGGTGTGTACATATGCAAAGACGATGTCGGACTCTCTAGTTTTCTCTGGGCCCCTGCCAAATCTGACCAGTGATGACATGTTTAGCCGCATGTCTTCATTCCGTCGCTGGCTGTCGAGGTGGTGTCCAGCAAACGATGTGGGCTTCGTAGATAATTGGCGGACTTTCTGGGGAAGACCTGGTCTGATTAGGAGAGACAGCATTCATCCAACTTTAGATGGTGCAGCTCTCATATCTAGAAATCTGGCCGAGTTTATTAGTGGACCTAAACCATGACAACGCAGAGAAATAGCACCTCAAAATAAGAGAATTAAATGTGGACTCCTAAACATCAGATCTCTGTCATCTAAAGCTGTACTAGTAAATGATCTGATATCAGATCATATTGATTTATTTTGTCTCACTGAAACCTGGCTGGGTCATGAAGAATATGTTAGCCTAAATGAATCCACTCCGCCCAGTCATATTAATACTTACATTCCTCGAGGCACCGGCCGAGGAGGTGGAGTTGCAGCCATCTTCGACTCAAGCCTATTAATCAACCCTAAACCTAAATTATAACTCATTCGAAAGCCTTGTTCTAAGTCTTTCACATCCAACCTGGAAAACACGACAGCCAATCCTATTTGTTATAGTGTACTGTATAGTGGTCCTTATTCAGAGTTTTTATCTGAATTCTCAGAATTTCTATCAGGTTTAGTCCTTAAAACAGATAAAGCAATTATTGTAGGTGATTTTAATATTCATGTGGGCGTTGAAAATGATAGCCTTAGTACTGCGTTTATCTCATTATTAGACTCGATTGGCTTCTTTCAGTGTGTACATAAACCCACTCACTGTTTTGGCCACACCCTCGACCTTGTTCTGGTATACGGCATTGAAATTGAACATCTAACAGTCTTTCCACAGAATCCTTCACTATCAGACCATTATTTAATAACTTTTGAACTCCTATTACTGGAGTACACACCAGTAGTCAAATACTACTACAGTAGATGTCTATCTGATAGTGCTGTAGCTAAATTTAAGGAAGAAATTCCATCTGAATTTAACTCAATGCTATGTCTTAACATAACAGACGACTCTTATGCAAATTTCAGTCCGTCCCAAATTGATCATCTTGTTGATAGTGCTGCAAGTTCACTGCGAACGACACCTGATTCTGTTGCTCCTCTTAATAAAAAGAAGATAATAAAACAAAAAAGGGTAGCTCCATGGTATAACACTGAAACCCGCAAACATCATGAAAACTTGAAAGAAAATGGCATTCCAACTATCTAGGAGACTCTTGTTTAGCCTGGCAAGATAGTCTTAAAATATATAAGAAGGCCCTCCGTAATGCCAGAGCAGCCTACTACTCATTACTAATAGAGGAAAATAAGAACAACCCCAGGTTTCTTTTCAGCACTGTAGCCAGGCTGACAGAGAGCCACAGCTCCATTGAGCCATGTATTCCTGTAGCCCTCAGCAGTAACGACTTCATGAGCTTCTTTAATGATAAAAGTTTGACTATTAGAGAGAAAATTAATCACTTCCTGCCCTCAGCTGGTGCCAACCGATTTTCAAGCATAGAGGCGTTGGAGGGAGCTGTGAAACCTGATGTGTACTTGGACTGCTTCTCTCCTCTCAACCTTATTCAACTAACGTCGCCAATTTCTTCATCTAAGCCATCAACCTGTCTCTTAGACCCAATTCCATCTAGGCTGCTTAAAGATGTTCTACCATTAGTTAGTACGTCTTTTGTAGATATGATCAATCTGTCTTTACTGACAGGTTATGTACCTCGGTCTTTTAAAGTAGCTGTTATTAAACCCCACCTTAAAAAGCCCAAACTCGATCCAGGGGTTTTAGCCAACTATAGACCTATATCTAACCTTCCCTTTATCTCAAAGATCCTTGAAAAAACTGTTGCAAATCAGTTATGTGACTTTCTAAATAACAATAGTATATTTGAAAATTACAAATGACCTTTTAATTGCATCAGACAATGGACTTGTCTCTGTACTTCTCTTGCTAGATCTTAGTGCTGCATTCGATACCATTGACCATCAAATTCTATTACAGAGACTGGAACATTTAATTGGAATTAAAGCAACCACGTTAAGCTGGTTTAAATCCTTTCTATCAGACCAATCTCAGTTTGTATATGTTAACGATGAATCATCCGAGCACACCAAAGTTAGTCACGGAGTTCCGCAAGGTTCTTTGCTTGGACCACTTCTATTTACTTTATATATGCTTCCTTTGGGCAATATTATTAGAAAGCACTCCATAAAGTTTCATTGTTATGCAGATGATACCCAGTTATATTTATCGATTAAGTCGGATGAAACTGATCAGTTAGTTAAACTTCAATCATGCCTTAAAGACATAAAAACCTGGATGACCAGAAATTTTCTGATGTTAAACTCGGACAAAACTGAAGTTATTGCACTTTGCCCCGAACGCCTCCGAGACTCACTGTCGGCAGATATAGTTACTCTAGAAGGCACTGCCCTGGCCTCCAGCACCTCTGTGAGGAACCTAGGAGTTATCTTTGATCAGGATCTATCCTTCAACTCCCACATGAAGCAAACCTCACGGACTGCCTTTTTTCACCTACGTAACTGTCTCGAAATGATGCAGAAAAATGAATCCATGCATTTGTTACTTCAAGGCTGGATTACTGCAATTCCATATTATAAGGCAGCCCGAAAAAGTCCCTTAAGATTCTCCAGTTGATTCAGAACGCTGCAGCACATGTACTGACAGGAACTAGGAAAAGAGATCCTATTTCTCCAATATTATCTTCTCTGCACTGGCTCCCTGTGAAATCCAGAATAGAATTTAAAATCCTTCTCCTCACCTACAAAGCTCTTAATGGTCAGGCACAGTCGTATCTTACAGAGCTCATTACCCCACTAGAACACTGCGCTCTCAGAATCCAAGGTTACTTGTGGTTCCTAGAGTCTCCGAAAGTAGAATGGGAGCCAGAGCCTTACTGTGGAATCAGATCCCGGTTCGGTTTCGGGAGGCAGACACCAACTCCACATTTAAGAGTAGGCTAAAGACTTTTCTCCTTAAAAAAGCTTATAGTTAGGGCTGGCTCAGGTGAACCTGAACCATCCCTTAGTTATGCTGCTATAGGCCTAGACTGTCGGGGGACTTCACATGATGCACCTCTCTCTCTTCACCTCTGTCCTCCTCTCCATCCGTATGCATTCTCATCCCATAAATGCATGTTACTAACTTTACTTCTTCCCTCTCCCGGAGTTTTGTGCTTTGTCGTCCGTCTCTTCTTTCTTACTGTCACTTTCAGCAGGTATTTTAGTGTCCGGAGATGTATCTGGATCTGTGACTATGGCACCCTGCTGGGGCAGTGTTGCTGTGTCTATGGTGCAGAGGACGAGTGGCTCAGGTCCTGCTCGTTGGGCTCCACCTGGAGCTGCTCGGTTGTCCGTCTGGACCCATCATCTTCCCTTATGTTTTACATCCCACACTTTTCAACATAATTATATATATACAACAATTTTACCATTGCCATCATAACTGTATATGTTATGATTTTTATGCTATAAATCTATTCTGTACTTACGACATCTATTACATGTCTGTCCATCCTGGGAGAGGGATCCCTCCTCTGTTGCTCTTCCTGAGGTTTCTATCATTTTTTCCCTTGTTAAAAGGTTTTTTTTGGGTAGTGTATCCTTAATCGAATCGAGGGTCTAAGGACAGAGGGTGTCATATGTTACAGATTGTGAAGCCCTTTAAGGCAAATGTGATTTGTGATATTGGGCTATATAAATAAAATTGAATTGAATATGCATTCTTCATGCAGCATCGAGTGAAGCTTTTGAAAGGGAACCTGCTTTTACATTAATGCATCAGTAATAATAATCTAATGTACAGTGTAATAGTACAACAATCACAGGGGCCCTTTTCTGCATTGAGTAGTTCTAATTTTATTTTTAATACTTAAAAAGTACATTTTCCTGATAATACTTAGATACTTTTACTTAAAATTTTCATTGAGGGACTTTTATTTGCAACAAGATTTTTACAGCGGGGTCTTCCACCACTGCCTCCAGGAAGCAAGACAAGGCAAATATATTTATATAGCACATTTCATACCCAAAGGCAACCCAAAGTGCTTTACAGAAAACAATGGCAAAAGCACAAAAATCTATTTTTAAAAACAACAACAAAAAGCAAGCAGAAGGACATAGAATAAAAATAAATAACTACTGAACAATCCCAAAACCGTGACAAATACATTAAAAATAATTAGAAAGACAGTGAGAAAACGTTAACATTACGTGTTAAAAGACAATAAAAACAAAAGGAGAAAACAAGCAAATAAAATAAAGGATTAAAAAGAAATTATATTCAAAACTTAATAAGAACAAAAGCAAGTATATAGTTGCAGACTAAGATTAAATTATGTAACTGAGTTATTGGAAAATTTCAGTAAACAATGTTTTATACCTGATTTAAATGAGCTGAAAGTTTCAGCAGATCTCAGGAAGCTTGTTCAACAGGTGGGGAGGATAGAAACTAAAAGCTGCTTCACCTTGCTAGGTTTTGATCCTGGGAACAGTGAGTAATCCAGTCCTGGATAAGCAATTTAGCAGCTGAAGCCTTAGAACTGTAAGTGTGTTTGATTCGTGTCTTGTTGTAAGTTTAGTGCAGTGTTATTTTGTTCGAGACCACGGGTTGTTGGTGATGTGGCGTTATTGCGTAATAGGATTTAGTATCGATTGGTCTCGTGGCTTGTTTCCGGGTCATGGGAGGCCTGTCCTGCTGAACACAATCACTGACAAAACAGACGGGTATTTAAGTGGGTGTGGCAGCGGTCGCGGCATCCCTCATGGAGTGAAGACCGAAGAGAGTAAAGACTATCAACTCTACCTGCACGTGACTCCACCGAGCAGGGACTCAACCACAGGCCACTTGATTATTGCACTTTCTTGGACTAATTGTTTGCATTTTTTTTTGATCCCTTATTGCTATTATATTTGTCTTGCATTTTCCTTCTGCTCTTACACAATGTGTTTTCTAATTCCAACTGTCATTTCAACGCGACGAACTTCTGTTTCATGCCAAAGGCAACGCAATGTTCATAATCTGCATGTTGTACCACTGTCCAAAACTGCCCCTTTTACTTTCCCAATAGGCTTGTGGAACTGCCAGTCTGCGGTGAACAAAGCTGATTTCATCACGGCTTTTGTTAATCATTCTGGTCTTTCAGTTGTAGCACTTACTGAAACGTGGATTAAACCTGAGGATTCTGCCACTCCTGCAGCCCTCTCCCATAATCACACTTTCTCCCACAGTCCTCAGATCACGAGAAGAGGTGGTGGAACTGGCCTGCTTATCCCTAATGACTGGAAGTTCAAACAGCGATCATCCCTGTGTTACAACAGCTCCTTCGAGTTTCATGATGTTACTATCACCCATCCTGTTAAAAGTCACTTTATAGTCATCTATCGCCCCCCAGGTCAGCTTGGTCATTTCTTGGAGGAGTTGGATGTGCTTCTTTCATCCTTCCCTGAAGATGGCACTCCTTTGGTGGTACTTGGGGACTTCAACATCCACCTTGGAAAGCCACAGGCTGCGGACTTCAACAACCTGGTTGCATTTGATCTCGAGCTGGTTTCCACATCAGCAACCCACAAGTCTGGTAATCAACTAGATCTTATCTACACACGGTACTGCTCCACTCATCATGCTCAGGTCACTCCGCTGCACGTGTCAGATCATTTCTTTGTCACTCTCGACCTCGACCTAACTCCTCCAGACGCTGCAAGTGTTCTACCACTGGTCACCTTCCGACACAACCTGCGTATGCTGGCTCCCTCGCGCTTTTCCTCTGCTGTCTCTTCGGCGCTCCCTCCCTCTGAGGAGCTCTCTCTCTTGAACACCGACAGCGCCACTGACCCTCTGTGTTCCACTCTTAAATCCTGCCTGGACAACTTCGGCCCTCTCGCATCTAGACCAGCCCACACATTCTCGTCTGTCCCCTGGTTATCTGATGTTCTAAGTGAGCATCGTGCCAGCCTCCGATCAGCGAGAGAAAATGGCGTAAATCAAAAGATCCCGCTTGTCGGGTCTGCCTAAACAGATTCTCCCAACCAGTTCTTTATCCGTCAAGACCAGTCAATAAGCACACAGACACAGTGAGTCTGCTTTTTTCTTGCGCAAGGGAAGTGCACCCGGAGTGTGTGTAGCTGGTGCTATCCACACTCTGTTCGAGTTGACTTCTGGGGTGCACCTCCTCAACACTTCTTTTTATTTTAACACACACACACACACACACACACACAATTTGACAATAAACATGTCGACATATGCCAGCAGGGAGAGAGCGGGGAGGATAACCGTTATAAAACTAACACTGCTTAATGGCTTTGTGCTGTTAAACACTCCCTTCACCTCCCCCAGCTCTTGAGAGAGGTCCTGTCCCACAGAATTGTGGTTGACCTTTCACCCCTGCTCTTCTAATTATTGCACGCACACACAGGCAAGGTTATATGGCCTGTCCACATGTCATTGGGTGAGTTATACCAACACAAAATATAGTATGATGTTTATCTTAAGTTGCAACATCTGTTCAGCAGGCTCAGTCTCGTGACTGCCACAGCCTGGTTCCTACAGCTTCCACTCCCTGGGTGAATCAGACGGCAACGTCTATATTTTCGAGCAAAACAACATTCTGTACATACAATAGTATCTGGTTAACTGCAACACCGCTGACCTCTGTCTCTACCAGTCTCTCCTCTCTAATTTCTCAGCTGATGTCACCTCTGCAAAAACGGACTATTACCGCTCTAAGATCAACAACTCACCTGACTCACGCACTCTCTTTAAAACCTTCGCTGCTCTCCTTTCTCCGCCTGCTCCCCCAACTTCATCAGTTTTAACAGCTGATGACTTTGCGTCTTTGTTTGTCAAGAAAACAACCGCCATTAGCAGGCAATTCTCTGCGGCGCCACCTGTCGACCTCGCACGCATCCCAGATACGGGTCTGCTCCCTTCTTTCTCTCATCTGAAGCTGACGTTTCCAAGGTCATTCATTCTAACCACCCTACCACCTGCCCGCTGGATCCCATCCCCACCCATCTCCTTCATGCCATCTCTCCGTCTGTTGTCCCTTCTCTGACCCACATCATCAACTCCTCCCTCACCACTGGGTCGTTCCCCACAGCTTTCAAACAAGACCGCATCACACCGTTACTGAAGAAAGCCACTCTCAATCCGACACTATTAGAAAGCAGACAGACCGGTTTCCCTCCTTCCCATCATTGCCAAAGCTCTGGAATGGGCTGTTTTTAACCAGGTCTCATTCTTTCTCACACAGAACAATCTCCTGGACCGCAACCAGTCTGGATTCAAGAGCGGCCATTCCACGGAGACCGCGCTGCTCTCAGTTGTCGAAGCCCTGAGACCAGCAAAGGCGAAATCCAAGTCATCTGTACTTATCTTACTGGACCAGTCTGCGACCTTTGACACAGTTAATCACCACGTCCTCCTGTCCACTCTCAGTGCTATGGGTGTGTCTGGAATCGCGTTGCGATGCTTCAAATTGTACCTCTCGGAACGGTCATTCAGAGTATCCTGGAGAGACGAGGTCTCGGAGTCCCAACATCTCAATACAGGGGTGCTGCAGGGCTCGGTGCTTGGTCCCCTACTCTTCTCCATCTACATGACATCCCTCGGTTCGGTCATTCAGAAGCATGGCTTTTCCTATCACTGCTATGCGGATGACACGCAGCTCCACTTGTTGTTTCAACCTGATGATTCAACTGTTTCTGCTCACATCTCGGCATGCCTGAGTGACATCGCGCTTTGGACAAAGGACCATCACCTGCAGCTGAACCTGGACAAAACGGAACTACTTGTGATCCCGGCCAACCCAAAGATTCACCACAACCTTTCCATTCAACTAGGCTCAACGACCGTTACTCCGTCCAGAGCACGGTCAGAAACATGGGGGTGGTAATTGATGATCAACTAAACTTCAAAAGCCATGTCACCAGCACCACCCGGTCCTGCAGATTCATCCTCTACAACATAAGGAAAATCAGACCTTTCCTATCTGAGCAGTCTACACAAGTCCTAGTCCAGGCTCTTGTCCTGTCCAAACTGGACTATTGCAACTATTTGAGGCCGATGCCAGGTTCCCTCCACAGCTCCCTCTACTGGATTCCACGCTGTGTTTCAGGATTCGTGTGCTGGCCTGGCTTTCAACATAATGGGCATGCCAAAAAGGAATAAAATGGATTCTCTGGAGCCGTTCCAAATTGGTGGAATAATCTGCCTGCTTCTACAAGATCAGCAGATTCTGTAGCCACCTTTAAAAAGCACTTGAAAAGGCATCTCTTCCGTCAACACCTAACTGACAATCACTAACTCTTCTTCCTTTCTACCTCTGCTCAAAAAAAAAAACCTTCCTACCCTTAGCTTTGTATACTGTGCTAGGCTTTAATTAGACTCGTTTTTTGATGCACTTATGCGTTTTGTTACCTTGTGTTGTTATATAAGTCGCTTTGGATAAAAGCGTCTGCTAAATGTAAATGACCTGAGGGGTCTGGATGCTTCGTAACGTAAATCAGCAATGTATTTAGGCCCCATTTAGTGCTTTATAGACTTTTATTTTAAAATCATATGCTAGTATGAGTAGTAGCCATAGGCTTGCTTTCAGTTCAACACTGACATCTGTCTACTCTTTTATGTTACCAAACAAACTGCCAGCAATCAAAATGGAACCATTACATCCTTAAACATTACAAACTCACTTGATACTGTGTGACAAAGTATTATTCAAATAGTTTCAAATGTGCTTCACTAAGATGATTAGTTATCTAATGCCAACATAAATATTTGAGCATTTTCTAAAAAGTTTTTAAAAAACTGAAAACATAGCACTAACACTTTATACCAGTATTTAAAAGAAAAATTATACACCAGTCAAGCATTTGACACCTGCTGTTGTGGTAGGAGAATGTCAGCAGCAGGAAGGGAGTGAAGGAGGACACAGATGCAGACAGTTAACTTGAGGAGTGGAGTATTTATTGGCTTTTACCAGGCAGGTAGTCAGGCAAGCAGACAAAGTAGCCTGCGAGTATAATCCAGGGTTGGAGGTGGAGACTCCATTCCCCAGGCCTCGGCCCCTACCTCAACAGGATGTTCGCTCCTGCATTGAGTTACCCAGGTTTGAAAAGTGCTCTGAGTGAGAGCAGCTTCCCCTGGGACCACAAGAGGATCTGGTGCGACCTCAGACCGCCTTGTCGATTTATGTAGGAGACCACGGCTGTGTTTTCAGAGCGAGCAAGCACATGGTTGGCCCCTGAGGTCTGGAAGAAAGTGTCGTACTCCAGGCAATTTATGTGCCATTGATGCGGTGTCGAACACAGACCTAGGGCTGAGCGGCCTTACAGGACCGCGCCCCATCCTGTGCTGGAGGCCTCCATCAAGAGTGTGCAACGGTGATACACCATTCCCAGCGTTGGGCCCTGGGTCATTCTCTCAACCTGACCAAGGCACGCATACACCTGCGTGTAACCTTTACCAGGCGGAACACCCTGAACACCATGGTCAGGAGCGTCTCGACTCTTGCGGGAGACAGTTGTGTCCGCATCAAAACCGACTCCCACCCTACTCCTAGGAAACGTGACCTTTTGCGTTGGAGTGAGCGTGCTCTTGCTTGCATTGAGCCTCAACCCTAAGCACTGCATGTGCGCAAGTACGAAATCTCTGACGTATTGCGGTAAGATCTCCCTGAAGTCTGAGCGGAGCCAGGGCAGCATCCACACACTTCGTAAAGGTGCACGGGAAGACTACTAGGCCGAAGGGAAGAACCCGATACTGGTAAGCTTTGCCCCCGAAAGCGAACCTCAGGAACTTCCGGTGTCCCGGAATGACAGAGACATGGAAGTACACATCCCTTAGATCAATCGTGAAAAAACAGTCCTCGAACTGAATGTGACTTACGATCATAAGCATCGTCATCATCTTGAACTGAATCCTTCTCAGAGAATGGTTCAGGCGACGAAGATCTAATATGGGGTGCAAAGCACCGTCTGTCTTCGAGACTATTAAGTACCGGCTGTAGAACCCAGCATGTATCTCCCAAGTGGGGATTTGTTTTATGGCCCCTTTGTACAAGAGAGAATGTATTTCTCACTCCTCAACCTGTGTTTGAACTCGGTCGACCCCTGTTTCCAAGATCCCTCGTAATCTGGGGGGTCGGGACCGGAACTGAAGCTTGTAAGCCTTGTCGGACAGGGCACAAAACCCAGTGTGACATGCCGGGTAAAGCTTCCCAAGCGGGCAGAAAGTCCCTCAGGGGAACCAGCCTCTTGACCATCGTTATCTTTAATCACCCTAACCTGCTGCACATCCTTCCCATCTCTATCTCTTTGTCTGGCCAACCTGTACAAATCCACCTCTCCCTCTTTAGTGTCCAACCTAGCATTCAAGTCCTCATATGCTCTTTGTTTGGCCTTTGCCACCTCTACCTTCACCTTATGCTGCATCTCCCTGTAGTCCTGTCTACTCTCTTCAGTCCTCTCAGTGTCCCACTTCTTCTTTGCTAACCTCTTTCTCTGTATACACTCCTGAACTTCCTGGTTCCACCACCAAGTCTCCTTGTCCACTTTCCTCTTTACAGATGACACAACCAGTACCCTCCTACCTGTCTCCCTGATCACATTAGCTGTAGTGGTCCAGTCATCTGGGAGCACTTCCTGACCACCCAGAGTCTGTCTCAGCTCCTCCCTGAAAACTACACTCAAACTGCTCAATTTCCTGGAGGCCAAGATGTCCGTACAGGGTGAAAAACCCAAATGCGATAGATGTTGTGTGTACAGAATAGATTCACAACAGAAGATCATAGTATATACAATTATAATGACAAAATGTAGGTTGTAAAACAGAAATGTGGAGGAAATCATAAATCCCTTAAACCTTGCTGGGTCATGAAATATATGTTAGTCTAAATAAATCCATTGTGCCCAGTAATAATAATACTCACATTCCTTGAGACAGCAGCCAACCAATCAACCCCAAAAACTAAACTAAATTATAATTAATTCGAAGGCCTTGAAAACACAACAGCCAATTCTATTTGTTATAGAGTACTGGTCCTAATCTGAGTTTCTATCTGAATTCTCAGAATTTCTATCCCGTTTAGTCCTTAAAGTAATTATTGTAGGTGATTTTAATATTCATGTGGACTTAAATGATAGCCTTAATACTGCGTTTATCAAATTTTTAGGTTCGATTGGTGTACTCAAACCCACTCACTGCTTTAACCACACCCTCAACCTTGTTCTGGTATACACTGTTGAAATTGAACATTTAATATTCTTTCCACAGAATCCTTCATTATCGGACCATTATTTAATAACAAACCATTAAGCAAATACTGCTACACTAGATAGTGCTGTAGCTACAGGTAGGAAGTGATTCTATCTGAATTTAACTCAATGCTTTGTCTCAATATAACAGAGGACTCTTATGCTAATTTCAGTCCATCCCAAATTAATCATCTTGTTGATAGTGCTGCAGGTTCACTGTGAACGACTATGTTGCCCCTCTAAAAAAGATGAAAATTAAACAAAGAAGGTTAGCTCCATGGTATAACTCCCAAACCCATAAATTTAAGTAAACATCACAAAAACTGTAAAGGAAATGGCGTTCCAACAATCTAGGAGAATCTCGTTTAGCCTGGCAAGATAGTCAGGACATATAGGAAAGCCCTCCGTAATGCCAGAGCAACCTACTACTCATCATTAATAGAGGAAAACAAAAACAACTCCAGGTTCCTTTTCAGCACTGTAGCCAGGTTGACAGAGAGCCACAGCTCCATTGAGGCATTTACTCCCATAGCCCTCAGTAAATTTCATGCCCCACCTTCATGACCTTCTGTACTGTTAACATTTTAGCTATTAGAGAATTTATTATGTTCTGCTCTCACCTGGTACCGATCTATCTTAGAAAAAGCTGTAAAACCTGATATATACTTTGACTGTTTCTCTCATGTCAACATTATTCAAATCACCTTGGCAATTTCTTCATCTAAGCCATCAACCTGTCTCTTAGACCCCAATCCAACTTGGCTGCTTAAAGAAGTTTTACCTTTAGTTAGCACTTGTGATATGATCAATCTGTCTTTATTAACAGGCTATGTAACACAGTCTTTTGAAGTAGCTGTAATTTAACCTCTTCTTAAAAAGCCCACTCTTGATCAAGGGGTTTTAGCCAACAGTTGCGAATCAGTTATGTGACTTTCTAAATAGTAATAGTATATTTCAGGATTTTCAGTCAGGATTTAGAGTGCATCATAGCACAAAGACCGCACTGGAGAAAATTACAAATGACTTTTTAATTGCATCAGACAATGGTCTCTGTATTTGTCTTGTTCGATCTTAGTGCTACATTTGACACCATTGACCAACACATCCTATTACAGAGACATTTAACACATTTAATTGGCATTAAAGGAACCACTGGCTTAAATCAGACCAATCTCAGTTTGTAAATGTTAACGATGAATCCTCTGAGCACACCAGTCACGTTAGTCACAGGATTTCCTCAGGTTTCTGTGCTTGGACCAATTCTATTTACATTATATATGCTTCCTTTTGGCAATATTATTAGGAAACACTCCATAAACTTTCATTGTTATGGGGATGATACACAATTATATCTATCGATTAAGCCAGATGAAAGTAATCAGTTAACTAAACTTCAAGCATGCCTACTACAGGTGTCACCACCCCTTCATGTTGGTAGATCTTTATTTACTCTAAATAATAAGACACATGAATACAATTATGAACAGTAAGTAAATTAAAACAGTATTGATTTCATAAATCATCAGCTTTATGTAGCCTACAGCATAATATTTGGGAAGGATAATAAAGCATAAATTGTTTTACTTCCATTTGATACCTCAAAATGGAAGTAGGCTGTGGCCTAAAACACCTAATACTCAAAAACCCGTGAAAAAAACTCAGAAGTTCAATATATTTTGAGCTCCTAACAAAGTCAACATAACACTCGAACACTATTCTGACTGTACTTGCCCATGTTACTTAAGGAACTGTCAATCTACTGCCATTGACCAAGGCACTGGCCTGATGATTGATGTTAGGTCCTTTGGCTGCCCACTCCTACACAGTGTGTATGGATCAGATGCAGAGGATGAATTTCCCCAAGAGGGGTTCAGTAAGATTTTTATTAATATACATTATTATCAATTTCTGCAGGAGCTGTGGAAGGTGACCGCCACTCCACTTCCAATTGACCAACCCTGGTCTGATGCTGAGCTGTTTTCATCATGACCTGGACTCACATCCAAGCAGTATGAACACTGTACTCAAGGCATTAAGCATGCAAAGCTCCAGTTAACAGTTGAAGGTTTGAAATGTAAAATATAAAAACTCATGGTAACATCACCTACATAAGTAAATGTATATAATTTAGTACATTCAAGTTAGAAACAGGCCACGTGACAAATAGAGTTCATCAAGGAGTTTTAGAAAATGGGTCATTTATTCATTGCATGAATGTAGCATAATTTATTTTCCCACTTGATTCATGCATTCTTACATGACTGGTAGCCATGAAGCCATTTTGTTTGTGTGTCTGATTAAATACAATGTTGTATGTGTCTGATTAAATACAATGTTGAATAAAATGTTACCATATACTGGGTACATCAATGTGCTTATAATGATTTGTATTCTGGCTGTATGCTATATAATTAATTTAAAGCTTTTTAAATTTGCATTCAAATGCATAAGTAGGACAAGTTGGTATTTAAACAGATATATTTAAACACTTGGCAAAGAGACTGCAACACAATGAACATTGAAACAAATTATACATATAATATAATATAATATGTGCTTGTGGGAACATCTGTGTCTTGAGTTGAATGCCTAACAGCAACCTGCGAGAGGATTTTTAATTGTATCTATAAAATGTCCAAAATTATAACAAAAGCCCATTAATACCAGAACTGTAAAGTCTTTTAAAGAACTGAAACTCTTTCTAATATGACAAACAAAAAAGCAGTAAGACCTCACATGTAGCAAGCTATTTTTATTTCTTAAATGGGAATTAATTACAAATCATTAAAAATAAGTTTTGATCACGAATATGTGAATAGACAAATTATAATAATTATTATATAAGCCTTCCTGTCTGCTCTGTGGGTTTACTAGAGGTGCTGGTTGCTAGAGTAACCAAAAGCTGGACTCAAGTAAAAGTACTGTTTCATTGTAAAACCAGCACTCAAGTACAAGTAGTCATCAAAATACAGCTGGGCAATATTCTCTGTCTGTGTGATCACTTCAACTTCCCACTGGTACCACAGGTTATGGAAGCAAGTGGGCCATTTGACCACATTTTCGGAATTCAAAGGCAAACTTGTGTGCCTGGAAAAGAAATTAGCCACGAAGGATTTTAACTTGAGTCACCACTACAGCACCACATACAAATACAAATATGGCATATACATATGTCAGCTACCAGAGCCGCTATCATCTCTGACCTCAAAGGAAAAATACATCGACAGCCGAGCCTTTTTACCGAAGCCACGACTGCAGAGGAGTCCTCTCTCATGGCGTCTTATGCTGTTTCCCTTGAGTTTGCTAAAGAAAAGATGCCCTTGTCAAATGACAAAACAGTGAAGCGATGCAGTGCTGTACAGATGGCTAAAGTTTTTGGAGATGCTAAGAACTTTGAAATAGTCTCTCTGTCCCATTGCACACTGGCACAAATAATTTTTTATACTCAAAATCATGTCGAGGGAAAGCTAAAACAAGTCATGCATAACTGCCGGTACCTCTCCTTAGCGTTGGATGACAGTACAGATGTGATGGATGTTAGTCAGCTTCTCATTTACACAAGAGCCATTAACAGTTCATTTAAAGTGCTTGAGGAGTTATTGAAATTGATGTCTTTGCATGATAATACCAAGGGCAAGGATGTTTTCAACGCCCTTGAGTGTTGTAAGTGAGCATGGGGGCTTTGACAAGATTTCAGCTGATGTTACCGATGGCGCACCATCAATGCAAGTAAGACACACTGCATTGACATTGATTGTCCAATACTGCACTGCATCATATTGTACAACCGGTTAGGTAACGTTATTGCTAGCTATTAGTATATGGTTATGAATGTGCGGAAAATCTTCCCAAAAAAACCCTTTTAACTTTGGAAAAAGGGAAGAAACCCCAGGGAGAACAACAGAGGAAGAGGACAGACTATGCAAATACACAAGAGGCAAAACTCAAGCACACCAAACACATAGTTAGGAGAAAGTAACAGTGAGCGAGATGGTAAATGGACTGTACTTGTATAGCACCTTTCTAGTCATCCAACTACTCAAAGCGCTTTCACAATACAGATTTCATTCACACACTGCCCATCAGTATATAGTAATCTAACCATTCACACACACACTGACACACCGAAAGTACACCCCTTGGCAGCATTTTGGGGTTCAGTATCTCAAGGACACATCGACATATGGGCTGGGGGAGCCGGGACCAATCTTCTGATTGGTGGACGACCCGCTCTGCCACAAAGCCACAACTGCCCACGAGAGACAAGAGAAGAGGCTGAATATCATGAATGATGAAGATCCAGATCCAGTACATCTGGAGAGAGGCACCAACGTCCAGGGGAGAGAGAGGTCCCAGGACAGCCGATAGTCCTGCACAGGGAAGCCTAAGGGAATATCGAGGAGAGGGAGGCACATAGTGCATGTGGGACACAGACAGAGGGTTACAGCGATGCAGTAGTTTTCAGAAAGTTAACAATATTCTCGTCGGGAGGACAAACATGGACAAACACTGTGACTGAGGATGAACCCCCCAGAAGGGTAATGGTAACAGGTACAAGGTAATCAAAAATAAGCAGCTAACTAAAGGTTAAGGTGAAAAGATGAGTTTTAAGTTTGGATTTAAAGGCCCAAACAGAGTCACAGTAATGTAAACAGGGAGGTTATTCCAGAGGAAGGGGACAAGATAGGAAAAGGCCGTGACTTCTTTTTAACAGGGTGGGATATAAGGTTTAAGGAGGACAGGTCAGACAGGTATGAAAGGGCTTGCCCATTTACATCACAATTTTTTAAGTCATTAGAAGCACCTTAAAGTCTGATCTGATCAGAAGGGAAGGAAAGCTAAAATTAGTGTGAAATGATCAAATTTTCTAGTTTTAGTTAAAGAGTAGCTAAAGCCCAAAACTTTTTTTTACCTGAAAATCAATGTATATGGGTATTTAGTACTGTTGTTGATGGATTCAGGTCCAAAATTTGACATATTAGTGCAAAGAATGTGAATGCTTCATATTACATATAATGGTTGATCTGGTGGCAGGTCACGTATATGGTGGCAGCTTTCATCACCAAACGACCACCCTCCTCACCTTGTCCTATAAAACCAACGTCTTCCTACTGTGGACTGCAGACTCGCAGACTGTGGCGAGGAGAACTGTGAAGAGTGGATTGAGCAAACTGCGTGTATTAAGTATAGTGAGTATTTAGATTGTGCTGTTATCATAGATTATTTACTGACGAACAGTAACGTTATGTTGAGACTCCACAGATTAATTCGTCCATTTGTGTGACTTTTAACTGAACTTTTCTTAGGACACTGCATTCTCTTTTGTCCCACAATCCTGAGAGCCCTTAATTGCAGCATCATTGGTCAGTCTGACCTGTGACCTGGAAGTCTCCAGGTCAATAAAAGGAGACTGCAAACATCACTCTTTCTCTGCTCGGCATAATGGCAAAAATGGCATAAATCAAAAGATCCTGCTGACCTCTGTCTCTACCAGTCTCTCCTCTCTACAATTTTCTCTGCTGATGTCACCTATGCAAAAAGTGGACTACTACCGCTCAAAGATCAACAACTCACCTGACTTGCACACTCTCTTTAAACCTTTCTCTGCTCTCCTTTCTCCACCTGCTCCCCCACCTTCATCGGATTTAACAGCTGATGATCTCCTGGACCGCAACCAGTCTGGTTTCAAGAGCGGCCATTCCACGGAGACCACGATGCTCTCAGTTGTCGAAGCCATGAGACTGGCAAAGGCGACATTCAAGTCATCTGTACTTATCTTACTGGATCTGTCTACGGCCTTTGACACAGTTTATCACCACATCCTCCTGTCCTCTCTCAGTGCTGTGGGTGTCTCTGGAATCGCGTTACAATGGTTCAAATCGTACCTCTCGGGTCGGTCATTCAGAGTATCCTGGAGAAACGAAGTCTCTTAGTCCCAACATCTCAATACAGGGGTGCCTCAGGGCTCGGTGTTTTGACCACTACTCTTCTCCATCTACATGACATCTCTCGGCTCGGTCATTCAGAAACATGGCTTTTCCTATCACTGCTATGTGGACGACACGCAGCTCCACTTGTCATTTCAACCTGATAATTCAACTGTCTCTGCTCACATCTCGGCATGCCTGAGTGGAATCTCGCTTTGGATGATGGACCATCACATGCAGCTGAACCTCGACAAAACGGAACTGCTTGTGATCCCAGCCAACCCAAAGATTCACCACAACCTCTCCATTCAACTAGGCTTATCGACCGTTACGCCGTCCATGTCCAGAGCACGGCCAGAAATCTGGGGGTGGTAATTAATGATCAGCTAAACTTCAAAAGCTATGTCTCCAGCACCACCCAATCCTGTACATTCATCCTCTACAACATCAGGAAAATCAAACCTTTCCTATCTGAGCAGTCTACATAAGTCCTAGTCCAGGCTCTTGTTTTGTCCAAACTGGACTATTGCAACACACCACTGGCTGGAATCCCTGCTTGCACAAGCAAACCTCTGCAGATGATCCAGAACGCGGCAGCAAGAGTGTTCTTCAATGAACCAAAGAGAGCGCACGTAACCCCTCTCTTCATTAGGTTACACTGGCTCCCTGTTGTCCCCTGCATGAAGTTTAAAGCGATGCTCCTGGCCTACAAGACCACCAATGGTTCAGCACCATCATATCTTCGCTTGCTAATACAGACCAATGTTCCTGCCAGGTCCCTGCGCTCTGCAAACGAACGTTTTCTGGTGGTACCATGCCAAAAAGGAATAAAATCACTCTCGCGCACCTTCTCTGCCTCCGTTCCACATTGGTGGAATGATCTGCCTGCTCCTACAAGATCAGCAGATTCTGTAGCCACCTTTAAAAATCACCTGAAAACGCACCTCTTCCATCAACTAACAATCACTAACTTCTTCTTCCTTTCTAACTCTTTTAAAAAAAATAACAACAAAAAACCCTTCCTATCCTTAGCTTTGTATACTGTGCGGGGCTTTAACAGACTCGTTTTTGATGCACTTGTGCTTTTTGTTACCTTGTGTTGTTATAATTGCTTCCATTGTCTTCCTCATATGTGAGTCGCTTTGGATAAAAGCGTCTGCTAAATGACTAAATGTAAAGCAGTTAGAGAAACGAGAGAAACTCCTCCCAGTTAAAGCAGACTAATTCACAATCACTGGATAAGAGTGATCTCCAAGTAAGAGACTATTGTGTCTGGGCAGAGATAGATTTTATAACTGTGTGTTATTTCATTGAAACTCTATTGTTGTTAAACTGTGCTTTGCTATATTGGAGAGTAACGATCGCTGTGCCGTCCCTGATTCCAAGGTGGTGCCTCGTAATTATTCATCTATATTCATAACTATATTAACTATATTAAGAATTGTATTCATAATCATAAATATATTTGATATTTCTGCTAATAACCAAACCTGCCCTACCTGAATCGCAACAACCCATTCTTTTGTTTGATGCCAAGCAATCAAACTAAAAAATGGATTAAATCCAAGCAACCATCTTGGATACACACACACCCACCCACCCCTTTGTTACGTAGTTTAGTGTACATAGAGTTAGACTTCATATTGTTAGTTTTTGTAAAGCAATTTGGCTTTAAAATCTGTATAACATACGACACCCTCTGTCCTTAGACCCTCGATTCAACTAAGGAAAAACTACCCAAAACAAATCCTTTTAATAACACGGGGAAAAAATGATAGAACTCTCAGGGATAGTAACAGAGGAGGGACAGAGCCCAAACAGAGGAAGACCAAGCCTGGTCTGCTTCCAGGATAACGTACACCTTAGCTGGCTATACTACCACGTTATGAAGTCCATTTGGGGGGTGTAAACTGTGCATATAAAGATGTGTGGGTTAGTGGAGAAGAAAGAGGCAGAAATCATATTTCTCCAATATTAGCTTCTCTGCACTGGCTCCCTTTAAAATCCAGAATAGAATTTAAAATCCTCCTCCTCACCTACAAAGCTTTTAATAGTCAGGCACCATCGTATCTTAAAGAACTCATAGTTCCTTATTACCCTACTAGAACACTACACTCTCAGAATGCAGGGTTACTTGTTGTTCCTAGAGTCTCCAAAAGTAGAATAGAAGTAGAGCGTTCAGCAATCAAGCTCCTCTCCTGTGGAATCAGATCCCACTTTTAGGTTCTAGAGGCACATACTATCTCTCCACATTTAAGAGTAGGCTTAAGACTTTCCTCTTCTATAAAGCTTATAGTTAGGGCTGGCTCAGGTGAGTCCTGAACCATCCCTTAGTTGTGCTGCTATAGGCCTAGACTGCCAAGGGACTTCCCAGGATGCACCTCTCTCTCCTCCTCTCCCTCTCCATCTGTGTGCATTCTCATCCCATAAATGCATGTTACTAACTCGAAATCTTCTCTCTCCCTTAGTCTTCTGCTTTCTTGTCCCTCGCTTCTCTCTTACGGTCACTTTCAACAGGTATTTCTGCCTCCGGGGATGCAGAATCTGGATCTGTGATTGTGGCCACCTGCTGGGGCAATGCTGCTGTGTCTATGGTGGAGGGGGCGAGTGGCTCAGGTCCTGCTCGTTGGGCTCCACCTGGAGCTGCTCATTTGTCCATCTGGATCCATCCTCTTAACTTGTTCCTCTGGATCCGTCCTCTTCCCTTATGTTTTACATTCTATACTTTTCATCATAATTATATATACTACAATTTCCTCATAATTGTATGTACTATCATTTCTGCATTCGTTCTCTACTTTTATGTTTAGCAACCTACATTTTGTCATTATAATTTTAAATACAATAATCTTCTGTTGTGAATCTATTCTGTACACACGACATTTATTGCATGTCTGTCCGTCCTGGAAGAAGGATCCCTCCTCTGTTGCTCTTCCTAAGTTTTTTATAATTTTTTCCCCTGTTAAAAGGATTTTATTGGGGGTAGTTTTTCCTTACTCGAATCGAGGGCCTAAGGACAGAGGGTGTCGTATGCTGTACAGATTTTAAAGTCCTTTGAGGCAAATTGTGATTTGTGATATTGGGCCATATAAATCAAATTTTATTTAATTTAAAACTGAACACACAGCTCAGCATGCAATGCCACTCAATTTTAACTATGTAGTTGTACGTTGTACACAAGGGGTTGGGGAGCAATGAATGACCTCAAGTGCAGGAATCCAGCACTTGGTATTTAGTACAAATGATGGTAATACTGATCACACAATATTAGTGCATTATAAGGTGTAGCACAGTCAATGCAAAGCTGAAATGGCTAACAGCAACAGATTTGCAATAGCAATGAAGAGACTGACAACGGGCAATTAGCATAATTCTGCATAATATTCCTCACTGAAATTTACTCTATTTAGCGTTTATGTTGAAAAGTCATGTGACCCCATCATGTGACTCTCTACCTGTAAGACAATCCACCTGTATAGTTCCTTTGTTTGCAGACTAGGGCATGGTAGTTGGCCAAAATGTTTGTTTGTTTTTGGAGTGGGGGTTACACTACTCCCTATTAGATGAATAAAAATGGAAAGGAGGACACACTGACCTTTTGAAACTTGACTACATGGTCCACAGCTTCCAGGATAGTGATCTTCACAGTTCTTTTCTTTCCACTTGCTGGTGGTGGCAGGAGATAGAACAACAGTATAAGTGAGGCCATGTTACTATCCCAACCTGAGGGGATAGTAGAAAAGAAGGGGAGAGAGAACGTGCTTTCAGCATTACATACATCTGACAAAAGCTCTTGATACCTCAATATTAAAATCTAACAAACTCTTGTCAATAAAAATACTTTTTGACAGCTCAATCATTTGTCATGGTCAATAAATTCAATTGGAAAGTCAAAATTGGAAAAGATGGCCGGATACACACCAGGTTAATGTCAATCATTTACCTGGGACCTCATCATCCTCATCAGGGTTCTCCTCTGCAGAATGGATGAGATGGTCAAGCATTGCACTTAGAGCAATGTGCTGCATTGCTCAGGATTGTGAATCAACGTTTGTTGAGAAGCGTAGAAGTAATATTTTTTGGCACTAAATGAGATAAATTCCCATGCATTTTAGACATACTGTACCTTCCTGAAAAGATAATGGCCTGTCTGATAATATTTTGTTCCCATAAGGCCTGGTACTCACTTGTTGAGGTAAATAAAAGCCCTGTACATTACCATTAATGCTCTTTTAATGATTAACTGTTGTAAAATAGCTAGTGTACCTGACAATAACGTCACTAACATTACATAATCCATGGCAACAGTGCTGCTATTCACAAAGAGAGCCATCTAATCCCCTTTCAGTTCGCTAGCCAGTAGCCACTCTGTCATAAATATTCAGAGCAGTTAATGAGGATTTGACTCAACCATTAGCAGTATAATTTCAGGAATTGGAAATCATATAATCTATCATTACATAACGTAAATTAGAGGAGGACTGCAAACTAGCCCGGGAGCAGCAGCTAGCTACCTTTCATTTTAGAAAAATCTGATTGACTTTGGCTAATGTTACATTGTATTTTCAAACGTGTACAAATTCTGTGTAATGCTCCTCAATCAAGTGTCATATCTGTGTTTGTGGATCACAGTGTATTTGTGGATCTCTTCACATTTGTCGACAAATCATTTTGACACTGTTTTACCAGAGATACATCCACAAACGTAGTCAGCCAATCAGGGGCATTGCTTGCTATATGATGCCACGCTTCTTCAATAAGCATTGAGCTGAAATCTGTCTGAACGAAATTGTCTTTTCCCTCAGCTATCACTGTGTTTCTGCCCATTATTTTGTCTTGTTTGCTTCGTCACCAGCAGCCACATATTCAACACACACTGGCAGCTGATCCGGTGTTCCCTTATGTGTTTCATATGTGTGTGCTTTTTGCAAAAGTAATGTAGCCTACTTTCTAAAGATACACAACCCTTAGAACTGGGGGACCTGTTTTGGTGTAGGGGCCTGATGGGGAACAGCAACAGCTACCCTGACTTTCTCATTACATCGGCCCACGCTACAATATTGCTGCTGCTTTGCCAATACTGTTTTGTTTGGAATTACTGAATTTCCTTTCTCTTAGGTGACTGTTTTGTCACTCTTTTATGTTTGATGACTGGCCTTTTTGATATTATTATTTGCCTCTTCAGAGTACTCCTGTGTTAGAGGCAATCGGGTTGCCTTCCCTTTTTTGGAGTTTTGGGGCTATGTTATAGAAATAATGGGGGGGGGAATGTAAGTGTTTTCCTCTGTTTTCTTAGTTGTATTTCTCTACTTGGTTGTTTTATTTGTGAATAGGGTTTTGTTTTTGTTGACATAAGTTGAATGATATCGGATATCATAAGTCTAATCAGTTTATTTCGTTGTTTTGTTATTTTTTCTGGCTCTCTGTTTCATATTATATTTGTTCAGATTAATTATTTATCAGCAAGAATGAAAGGAAAGGTGTTCAAGACGGTGGTGAGACCAGAGACAGTGGCACTGAAGACAAGACAAGAGGCAGAGCTGGAGGTGGCAGAGCTTAAGATGTTGAGGTTCTCTTTGGGAGTGACGAGGATGGACAGGATCAGGAACGAGTACATCAGAGGGACAGCTCATGTTAGATGTTTCGGAGATAAAGCCAGAGAGGCCAGATTGAGGTGGTTTGGACACGTTCAGAGGAGAGACTGTGAATATATTGGTAGAAGGATGCTGAGGTTGGAGCTGCCAGGCAGAAGGTCTAGAGGAAGACCAAAGAGGAGATTTATGGATGTAGTGAGAGAGGACATGAAGTTAATTGGTGTGAGTGAAGAGGATGCAGAGGACAGGGTTAGATGGAGGCGCATGATTCGCTGTGGCGACCCCTGAAAGGGAACAGCCAAAAGGAAAACAAGAAGAAGATTAATTATTTTTGTTTGGTTATTGGTTCATCTTGGGAGGGCCTTATTAATTACATTTTTCTGTCTCTCTCCCTGTTAAGTGCTGTTGGCCAAAAGTGGGGTGAGCTGGTGGCCACCTGTGGTGTATCTGCTTGGTGGCCCACTCACCCTTGCCAGTAAGTCCTACTATTTTATATTTATGTCTTTTTTAAGAGAGATCTTAATATTGCTATTTTTAATAAAATAAAGATTAAAGTGAACCACATCTCCTCTTCCTCCTGTTCCTCCTCAAAGTACAACAAATCTGTGTGCTGCCATTGTTAATGTCGTTAGCTTTAGTGTATAGTTTCCTGGGTGAAATTCCCAGGGTTGCGTAGTTGGTTTCTGTGTGGTCCTTTGACAGGATGGACATAACTGTTTAAGTGCCTGTATGTGTAAAATTATGATCACTCACCACAACGGGCGTAGTTGATAACCCATTTGGTGTACAAGATATTAATCACAGGACATTCATTGTAAATGCACCTCGTCATCCTTGCCACAACCTCATTCTTATCTGCATCATAAGCACTGTGGTCAGATGTGCAGAGCATGATTCCAAGGATATCATGTCTCCTAGGCTACTTAGTAATAACAAATCAATGATCCCAAACCTAAACTTGCTTTTAATTGTTTCCCCTCTTGGTGGAGGTTTTAAGGCTCAGGACAGAATCAAAACAAAACGTAACTAGTTCAGGAATATAAATCAAACTACACAGCAAAATGAGTATACCCAAATTAACACTGTCAGAATTGATTTCAATACTTTTGAAGTGTTTCTATGGTTCCACATCACAGAGAGTTTAAGTCTTTTTGGAGAGTTGATATCCTAACACTAATTGTAAAATGCAGGCCATAGGTTGGCAGAGGTGAACCCAGAAGCACAACTCAGAGACAGACAGTCAGAAATAAAGCAGAGCTTTACTTAGTGAGCCAAACAGGGTCAAAACCAGGGAGTCAGTCCAATAAGGCAAAACAAATCCGATAAGGAGCAGGCAAGAGATCAGGGCCCTCATTTTTAAACGTTGCCTACACACAAAAGAAGGCGTACGCCGCTCTCTACACAATAATTGGTATTTATAAAAAGCAAACTTGACGGGAAACTGTGCGGTCCTTCACACAAGCTCTGACCCAGGCGTACACACAAAAACGGGTGAAATGAGAAATGGCGACACCGTCGGCAGATGGAAGAAACACGTGAAAGTGTGTGAAACTGTAGAACGTAGTGTAAAAGAAATGGCAATTCTGCCTCTCATGAATAACATGAAGACTTAACAAAGCAAGTCTTACAATAAATAGCCTACACGAACACCCATTTGATCGATCTGCAGTGTAAAACAAATAAAATCAAACGAAAATTAGAAGACCATGCTTCTGAATGACCAAGCCAAGGGATGAGACACCCATAGCACTGAGAGAGGACAGGGGGATGTGGTGATTAACTGTGTCAAAGGCCGCAGACAGATCCAGTAAGATAAGTACAGATGACTTGGATGTCGCCTTTGCCAGTCTCAGGGCTTTGCGGTCTCCGTGGAATGGCAGCTCTTGAAACCAGACTGATTGCGGTCCAGGAGATTGTTCTGTGTGAGAAAGGAAGAGAGCTGGTTGTACACAACTCAATCCAGAGCTTTGGCAATGAAGGGAAGGAGGGAAAGTAGTCTGTAGTTTTCTAATAGCGGTAGCAGTGTGATGCGGGCTGTAATCCAGCGGGCAGGTGGTAGGGTGGTTAGAATGAATGACCTTGGAAACGTCAGCTTCAGATAGAGGAGAGAAAGAGGGGAGCAGACACGTATCTGGGATGCGTGTGAGGTCGACAGGTGGCGGTGCAGAGAATTAACTGCTGATGGCGGTTGTTTTCTTTACAAAGAAAGACACAAAATCAACAGCTGTTAAATCCGATGAACGGTGAAGGTGGGGGAGCAGGCGGAGAAAGGAGAGCAGAGAAGGTTTTAAAGAGAATGCACAAGTCAGGTGAGTTGTTGATATTTGAGCGGTAGTTGTCCGCTTTTACAGAGGTGACATCAGCTGAGAAATTAGAGGGGAGAGACTGATAGAGGCAGAGGTTAGCAGGATCTTTTGATTTATAACATTTTCTCTCGACTGACCGGAGGCTGGCATGATTCTCACGTAGAACATCAGATAGCCAGGGGGCAGACAAGGATGTGTGGGCTGGTCTAGATGTGAGAAGGCAGAAGTTGTCCAAGCAGGATGTGAGAGTGGAACACAGAGTGTCAGCAGCGCTGTCGGTATTCAAGAGAGAGAGTCCTCAGAGGGAGGGAGTGCCGAGGAGACAGCAGAGGAAAAGCGCGAGGGAACGAGCGTACGCAGGTTGTGTCAGAAAGTGACCAGTGGTAGAACACTTGCAGCGTCTGGAGGAGTCAGGTCGAGGTTTGAGAGTGACGATGAAATGATCTGACGTGCAGTGGGGAGACCTGAGCGTGATGAGTCGAGCAGTACCGTGTGTAGATAAGATCTATTCGATTACCAGACTTGTAGGTTGCTGATGTGGAAACCCGCTCGAGGTTAAATGATGCAGCCAGGTAGATGAAGTCCGCAGCCTGTGGCTTTCCAAGGTGGATGTTGAAGTCCCCAAGTACCACCAGAGGAGTGCCATCTTCAGGGAAGGATGAAAGGAGCACATCCAACTCCTCCAAGAAATGTTCAAGCTGATCTGGGGGGCTATAGTCACTACAAAGTGACTCTTAACAGGGTGGGTGATAGTAACAGCATGAAACTCGAAGGAGCTGTTGTCACACAAGGATGTTCGAACTTGTGGCCAATTCCACCATCCCCTTCTTGCGATGCGAGGACTGTGGGAGAAAGTGTGATCATGGGAAAGGGCTATGGGAGTGGCAGAATCCTCAGGTTTGATCCACGTTTCTGTAAGTGCTGCAATTGAAAGATCAGAATGATTAACGAAGGGATGATGAAATCGGCTTTGTTCACAGCAGACTGGCAGTTCCACAAGCCTGTTGGGAAAGTAAAAGGGGCAGTTTTGGAGAGTGGAACAACATGCAGATTGCAGATGCAACATTGCATTGCCTTTGCCATGAAACAGAAGATTTTCGTGTTGTAATGACAGTTGGGATTTGAAAACACATTGTGTAAGAGCAGTAGGAAAAATGCAACACAAACTTAGTAGCAGTAAGGGATCAAAAGAAGTGCAAACAATTAGTCAAGTGCAGGTAGAGTCGATTGTCTTTACTCTCTTCGGTCTTCACTCGATGAGGGCTGCTGCGGTGATTATACACATTTAAATACCCGTCTATTTTCAGCGATTGAATTCAGCAGGCCACGCCTCCCGTGACCCAGAAACAACCACGAGACCAATCGATACTAAATCCTATTATGCAATAACGCCACGTCACCAAAAACGCTGGTGAACCGGCGGTCTCTAACAAAAGTAACACTGCACTAAACTTAAAGACATGAATCAAACACACTTACAGTTCTTGTAGGCTTCAGCTGCTAAATTGTGTAATATTCTCTTTCCCTCATATGTCTTCTAGCTTTGCTTCCTGTCCTTGATTGCTTTGATTGTTTCTACCTGTGTTAAATAGTTACCCTGCCCTCATATGTGTATTTAGTCTCTCTTATTTGTCAAGCGCCCCTTGGTTTCATGAGTGCCCTTTCAGATTGTCTTTTGTTTCTTTTGGACCTCGCTTTTTGGATGGTTAAATAACTTAACCTAGTCTTATGGTCTGCATTTGGGTCGTATTCCTGCCTGGGTTACAAAGTGGCCATAATTATGAAATCAGGACACTTTTATTCGAAAAAACTAGTAGAATTGACATTGGACTTGATGAGTTTAAGGGAGTGTTGGAGGACGGCCAGTAACAATAATTGTAGGAAGACAATTGTGAATTGAGCACACCATGCAGTTTCCTCCAAGCCTTGACTAAAGGAACTCAATCTGAGTGGGCCATGGACTTCATGAACACCCTGACCCTCAGCCTAATAATCATCAGTCATGCCTGGTCCCCAGTCTGTGGACCAGCCGACTTGAGCTCTGGTCTTCAGTCAGCAGCCTGGGCAAAGGCTAAAAATTACTTAAGGCATGTGTGTGTTTAGTACTTGACCAGTGCTGTCATCCATCCTACAGTCTATAAACATTCCCAAGTGTGTGTGTGTGTGTGTGAGAGAGAGAGACAGGGTTCATGGGAGTTTGCCCAACCAGTCCACATGTGCTTTGTGGATCTGGAGAAGGTATTCGACTGTGTCCCTCGTGGCGACCTGTGGGTGGTGCTCCGGGGCCCTCTGCTAAGGGCTGTTCGGTCCCTTTATGACCGGAGCAGGAGTTTGGTTCGCATTACCGGCAGTAAGTCAGACTTTTTCCCGGTGCATATTGGGCTGCCCTTTGTCACTGGTTCTGTTCATTATTTATGGGGACCACAGGATTTCGTCTCTGCTTTTCGCAGATGATGCTGTCCTGTTGGCTTCATCAAATCAGGACCTTCAGCGTGCACTGGGATGGTTTGCAGCCGAGTGTGAAGCGGCGGGGATGAGAATCAGCACCTCCAAGTCCAAGGCCATGGTTCTCAGCCGGAAAAGGGTGGCTTGTCCCCTTCAGGTTGGTGGAGAGCTCCTGCCTCAAGTGGAGGAGTTTAAGTATCTTGAGGTCTTGTTCACGAGTGAGGGAAGGACAGACCGGGAGATTGACAGGCCTGTCGGTGCATCCTCTACAGGGATGCGGTCGATGTACCGGTCTGTCGTGGTAAAGAAAGAGCTGAGCTGTAAGGTGAAGTTCTCTATTTACCAGTCGATCTACGTTCCAACTCTCACCTATGGTCATGAGCTTTGGGTCATGACTGAAAGGACAAGATCCCGAATACAGGCACTAAACCAAACTATGTAAGTATAAATGAATGCATGAGAGGATGAGACATATAGAGACATATAGACAAATAGAGCGAGATCTCTGATGAGCTGAACAGCTGGAGCTGAGACTGGGAGTCTGTCCAGAAAAACAGGAATGGAATGTATGAAGACCACATAAATCTTAAGTGGGAACAGATGTGTGTGTGTGTGTGTGTGTGTGTGAAAGAGTGCATGCACGTGTTAATTTGAACTGTATGTGCAAGATCCAGGGCTCAGTGCAAGTGTGTAACAAGGGTATGTGTGTGTTTAGTACTTGAGCATTGCTGTCATCCATCCTACAGTCTATAAACATTCCCAAGTGTGTGTGTGTGAGAGAGATTGACAGAGAGTTAGCAGTCCTCTTCTTCCTCTAAGCATTCTTTTAAATATTTACGAACCAGGGTTGTTCTCAGGTCAGCTTTCACCACAGGCCAATCAAAGAGGCAGAGCCCTGCCCTGTTTTCTGTTCTGTAAAATGCAAAATTATTTCATTGGAATTAAAGCAACCGCGTTAAGCTGGTTTAAATCCTATCTATCAGACCGATCTTAGTTTGTTTATGTTAACAA
>WNGW01000003.1:1419077-1434856 GCA_011952105.1 Coreoperca whiteheadi | reverse complement strand
GGTGAGAGGCGGCGGGCTGGTGTGGGCTTGCTCATAGCCCCCCAGCTCAGCCGCCATGTGTTGAGTGCACCCTGGTGAACGAGAGGGTCGTTTCCCTGCGCCTTCAGGTCGGGGATAGGTCTCTCACTGTTATTTGTGCTTACGGGCCAAGTGGCAGTGTAGAGTACCCGACCTTCTTGGTGGGAGTGGTGCTGGAAAGTGCTCCGACCAGGGACTCTACTGGGGGACTTCAACGCTCACGTGGGCAGCGACGGTGATACCTGGAGGGGCGTGATTGGGAGGAACGGCCCCTCGACCTGAACCCGAGTGGTGTTCTGTAATTGGACTTCTGTGCTATTCACAGTTTGTCCATAATGAACACCATGTTCAAGCATAAGGGTGTCCATCAGTGTACGTGGCACCAGGACACCCTAAGTCGGAGGTCGATGATCAACTTTGTGGTTGTTTCATCTGACCTCCGGCGGCATGTCTTAAACACTCGGGTGAAGAGAGGGGCGGAGCTGTCAACTGATCACCACCTGGTGGTGAGTTTGATCCGATGGCGGGGGAGGAAGTTGGACAGACTTGGCAGACCCAAACGTACTGTGAGGGTCGGCTGGGAACATTTAGCAGAGTCTCTGGTCAGCGCGATCTTCAACTCTCACCTCTGGCAGAGCTTCAACCAGATCCCGAGGGAGGCTGGAGACATTGAGTCTGAGTGGACCATGTTCTCCACCTCCATTGTCGATGTGGCCGCTCGGACCTGTGGCTGTAAGGTCTCTGGGGCCTGTCGTGGCGGCAACCATGGACCCCGGAAGTAAGGGATGCCGTCAAGCTGAAGAAGGAGTCCTATTGAGCCTGGTTGGCTCGGGGGACTCGGAGGCAGCTGATGGGTACCGGAGGGCCAAGCGAGCTTCTGAGTTGCAGAGGCAAAAACCCAGGTCTGTGAGGAGTTCGGTAAGGCGAAGAAGGACTATCGGTCGGCCTCGAAGAAATTCTGGCAAACCATCCAGCACCTCAGGAGGGGGAAGCAGTGCCCTGCACACACTGTTTACAGTGGGGGTGGGAATCTGCTGACTTCGACTGGGGACATCCTTGGACGGTGAAAGGAGTACTTCGAGGATCTCCTCAACCCCACCGACATTTCTTCCATTGCGGAAGCAGAGGTTGAGGGCTCGGTTGTGGACTCGTCGATCTCCCGGGCTGAGGTCACTGAGGTAGTTGAGAAGCTCCTCGGTGGCAAGGCACCGGGGGTGGATGAGAGCCGCCCTGAGTACCTCAAGTCTCTGGATGTTGTGGGGCTGTCTTGGTTGACACGCCTCTGCAACATCACGTGGCGGCTGGGGACAGTGCCTCTGGAATGGCAGACTGGGGTGGTGGTCCCTCTGTTTAAGAAGGGGGACTGGAGGGTGTGTTCCAACTACAGGGGGATCACACTCCTCAGCCTCCCCGGAAAAGTCTATGCCAGGGTACTGGAGAGGAAATAGTCGAACCTAGGATTCAGGAGGAACAATGCGGTTTTCGTCCCAGTCGTGGAACACTGGACCATCTCTATACCCTCACCAGGTTGCTGGAGGGTTCATGGGAGTTTGCCCAACCAGTCCACATGTGCTTTGTGGATCTGGAGAAGGCATTCGACTGTGTCCTTCGCGACGACCTGTGGGTGGTGCTCCGGGGCCCTCTGCTAAGGGCTGTCCGGTCCCTATATGACCGGAGCAGGAGTTTGGTTCGCATTACCGGCAGTAAGTCAGACTTTTTCCCGGTGCATATTGGGCTGCCCTTTGTCACTGGTCCTGTTCATTATTTATGGGGACCACAGGATTTCGTCTCTGCTTTTCGCAGATGATGCTGTCCTGTTGGCTTCATCAAATCAGGACCTTCAGCGTGCACTGGGACGGTTTGCAGCCGAGTGTGAAGCGGCAGGGATGAGAATCAGCACCTCCAAGTCCAAGGCCATGGTTCTCAGCCGGAAAAGGGTGGCTTGTCCTCTTCAGGTTGGTGGAGAGATCCTGCCTCAAGTGGAGGAGTTTAAGTATCTTGGGGTCTTGTTCACAAGTGAGGGAAGGACGGAGCGGGAGATTGACAGGCTTGTCGGTGCATCCTCTACAGGGATGCGGTCGATGTGGTAAAGAAAGAGCTGAGCTGAAGGGGGAAGCTCTCGTTTTACCAGTCGATCTACGTTCCTACTCTCACCTATGATCATGAGCTTTGGGTCATGACCGAAAGGACAAGATCCCGGACACAGGCGGCTGAAATAAGTTTCCTCCGCAGGGTGGCTGGGCGCTCCCTTAGAGATAGTGTGAGGAGCTCGATCGCTCGGGAGGAGCTCAGAGTAGAGCCGCTGCTCCTCCACATCGAGAGGAGTCAGCTCGAGCATCTGTTCCGGATGCCTCCTGGACGCCTCCCTGGGGAGGCGTTCCGGGCATGTCCGACCGGGTGGAGGCCTCGGGGAAGACCTAGAACATGCTGGAGGGACTATGTCTCATTCGCTCCATACACACACACACACACACACACACACACACACACACACACATTCATACACTCATGGCAGGAGCTAACTGCCTGTCAGTACAAAGTGATCTAACTCACACTCACAAACTGAAGGCGCAGTCCTCGGGAGCTATTTGGGGTTCAGTATCTTGCTCAAGGGCACTTCGACACGTGGACTGAGGGAAGCCAACCCAGGATCGAACCACCGACCTTCTGATTGGTGGACGACCCGCTCTGCCACCAAACCGCAGCTGCCCCATAGTGAACGTTTTGGTTTATAACTTACAGGTAGCGCCTACATGCACATTCAACAAACTAGCCATCACAAAAAGTGATCTACCACTTTGAAATTATTTGTGAAAATCAATTCACAAGCTCAAAATATAATGACCCTAATTTGCTTCCATATAAAAAACAGCAACAACGAATAGTAACATTTATATGTTGTCTATGCTAGTTTTTCACAAAAGAGGGGAGGTATATTATTCCATATAACCTCTTGCATTAATAACAGACTACATTTAACATGTAAGAAAACCATTGAACTTAAAAGCTTATCTAACTTGTGAAATATATGAAACGGCCAGGAGCTTTGGGGCGCTTCAGCATCCTGTTTATTGAGACTCATTGCTTAGGGTCTTACATTAGTCCAACTCCTGCTACAGCTCCAGTTGGACTTAGCTGGCACTAAACCAAACTATGTAAGTATAAATGAATGCATGAGAGGATGAGACATATAGAGACATATAGACATATAGAGCGAGATCTCTGATGAGCTGAACAGCTAGAGCTGAGACTGGGAGTCTGTCCAGAAAAACAGGAATGGAATGTATGAAGACCACATAAATCTTAAGTGGGAACAGATGTGTGTGTGTGTGTGTGTGTGTGTGTGTGTGAAAGAGTGCATGCATGTGTTAATTTGAACTGTATGTGCAAGATCCAGGGCTCAGTGCAAGTGTTTAACATGGGTATGTGTGTGTTTAGTACTTGAGCATTGCTGTCATCCATCCCTACAGTTTATAAACATTCCCAAGTGTGTGTGTGTGAGAGAGAGAGACAGCGAGTTAGCAGTCCTCTTCTTCCTCTAAGCATTCTTTTAAATATGTACGACAGCCAACCAGGGTTGTTCTCAGGTCAGCTGTCACCACAGCCCAATCAAAGAGGCAGAGCCCTGCAAAGAGGAGTTGCACAATGAGCAAAGAGGAGTTGCACAATGAGCAGGCTTTTGGTGGGACAGAAAGTCTGACATACTCCCACCATATTCTGATTCATCAGATCTGAAATGGTGAAAGAAGTCTGAGATTTCACATTGCATGAACACATTCAGAAAGAAACAGATTTCAGATTTTCGGTTCTGTACAATGCAAAATGCTGCTACAAAAACTGATTTCTTTGATAAATGAATCATCTGAATGTCGGTGTGTTATGCCACGACTTAAGACAAAAAATTAGGCAGGGAACCACAAGGACATGCTAGTAGAGAGCAGACACCAAATATGTAGAGAACAAGAGGAAAATGTACAAAAACATGACACCTAACACTTTGTTATTTAAACAAAAAGAGAGAGGACAAAAGGATTGAATGGTGACATCAAGATCACTTTTGTCATAGGTCAGATAGTTCAGTTTTTTATATGCAGAAGACAACAATCCTTTCTCTGAACCAGGGACTGGGATTTTCAGCTTTCCCTTTTAACCGGGTTTGGTCACCATGGTCACCCTATACTGTATAGCTGACTCACTCCTGGGCAGGTTACTTCAGAGAATCAGGTTGAAACATGCCAACAGTCAGCCTACTGAACAATCAAATCACTGGAAAAAATGAGTCCTCATCAGGATCCTGATGGAATAAAGAGCAATAGAGAAATTTTTATTGACCAGTATAATCACTTTGCTTTCCATGATGGATGAATTATATCAAACAGTTTTTTGCACAACCATGTGTCCATTCTGGGTTACAAATGGGACTTCTAATAAACACATCAACCATCTAATGAATGATTATAGCTACATATTAAGTTCACACACGGAATTAGCTTGATAAATTATAAATGGTGAGATGGATATTTTATCAGGCATTCATTTCTTGGTTTCAGTCCTTTTTTGAGTATCTGTACTTTTTCTCTCTGTAGCAAAATTTCACTGTAAAAATTAGCAATGTACTGTATTTTCCATTGTGATTTTAGACAACTAAATGAATGGAAAAGGCAGCAAGGTGAAATGTATTGATACAGTTTAATCACACAACTAAAATGAATAAGAAGCTGTAGAAACTGTAGAATTAATATCCAAATATTAAAAGGGTAATGTCTTTTCAAATACATAAACAAAATATTATAAAGATTTTTTTTTCTAATATAACACAACAAACAAGTGTTATTCAGGGCTGCAGTGATGGAATCGTATAAGCATGAATTCAAATTAAGCTAATTGTAGCTGCATTTTCGTTTTTTATTTTAGTCTTTATGTATTTAGTTTAGCAAATTCTCCAAAAATCTCAGTTTGTAGAAGCTCTGTTTTAAATCCAGAGTAGACACATGGACAACCTAGAACAGCAAAGTGATTCAAGTGACCCATAAATATGTTTCTATTGCTCAATTTGTAAATTTATTGTATTGTTTGTCCCTGTCAGGATCCTGGGGGAAAAATGACCATTTTTCCAGTAATGTCAATGAGCAGGCTGTTTGCAGGTTTGATCTAACACTCTGGGCTGTGTAGCATAGGTTATGTGGTGATCTATCCCGGTTAAAAATGAGCAACTTTGTGATAGCAGAAAACCTGAGATTAACCCAAAAATATCTTGCTAACCCACAAATCTTTTTTCATGATACATGGGCTTTAATTTGCCATCACAAGAGACATTTATTTCATAGGACTAATATCTCAGGTTTGAAAAACAAATTGACAGAGATGACCTCCATCCTTAAGGCTATCTAAGAGAAGGTGGGAGGAACACACACATCGGTTATCCAATAACAAAAACATGAAACAGAACTGTGGCAAACTAATTCAGTGATTTTTTTTTTGTCACTTGTGTCATTTTCTTTGGGTTTATGTGTATTTACAATAGTGCAATAATGATATACTGTATATAAACACAAGTCTAAGGTAAAAAAAGTTCTACAGATGGTGCTAAATAAAATAACCTAATAAAATGAAACTAAACTAAGGATACAGAGCACAATTCTAGACTAGAAAATAACTTGGGAAAAGAAAACTACTCTGACAACAGTCAAAAAGAACCTGTGTTAGGAGAAACAACTAAATGCATAATTTATCACTATTCTACAGTGTCTCCTACCTGCACTTTTTTTACATCATAACATAAACATAAACAAAATGAAATGCGTCAAATATCAATCCATGCATTATTCTTCAATTGATGCATAGTCTCGTGGTGCCTGATCCCATCCCAGCTCACACTGAGACAGGGTACACCTGAACAGCTCGCCACTATAACTACTAATTGTGAAGTGAAATCAATCAAATAAAATGTGAATATGGATTAATAATTACAGGGCATTCCCCTGGGATCAGGGACCAATAATCAAACATGAAAAACAGTCTCAAAAGGTGGCTGTCCACTTAGAAATGCTGAAAAAAATCCAACATCTTACATTAATAATGGTGGAAAGTGAAGGGTGACCAGCTGTTATTGCAACACATACACAAAATAACCACAGGCAACTAAATACACTACAATATAATTAATTTTACTTTAGAACTGATTAATAATTAATTACTTCAGCCAACAAACTACCTTCATCTACTCTAAACAAAATAAGCATACAACAATCACCAAGCTCTCACTCACAAGCTATCACTCTCGCGCACCTTCTCAGGATCCATTCCACATTGGTGGAATGATCTGCCGGCTTCTACAAGATCAGCAGATTCTGTACCCACCTTTAAAAAGCACTTGAAAACACATCTCTTCCATCAACACCTAACTGACAATCACTAACTCTTCTTCCTTTCTACCTCTGCTCAAAAAAAAAAAAACCCTTTCCTATCCTTAGCTTTGTATACTGTGCTAGGCTTTAATCAGACTCGTTTTTTGATGCACTTATGCTTTTTGTTACTATGTGGTGTTATATTGCTTCCATTGTCTTCCTCATATGTAAGTCGCTTTGGATAAAAGCGTCTGCTAAATGACTAAATGTAAATGTAAGCTTGTAAAGTGTACGTATGTGTCAATAGAGAGGGAGGAGCGAGGAAGATGGCGGACTTGACCACGTCACACACAGATCCAAAATAGCAGGCAGGCCCAAGAAACTCAAACAAAGGGAGAAGGCCAAAGTGGTGGACAAGCTCTATTTGTCCTCAAGATGGCATGGAGCATAGCTAGTTATGCTACCATGTTATCTGGGGTGTTTGAGATGTGTGTGTGGGTGTGTATATGAAAGTGTAAATGTGTGTGGGTTAGTGAAGAGGAGAGAGAAAGAGAAGCACACAGAGTGACAGACAAGAGATCTCAAATGCTGTGGTAAGACACAATGGCTGTCTGTTATTTCCTGTTTTATTTTGAAATATTTTCTTCCCTTCATGTGTCTTTTAGTTTTGCTTCCTGTCTTTGATCGCTTTGATTGTGTTCAACTGTGTCTATCGTTTTCACCTGTGTCTCGTTGTCTCCCCTGCCTCTGTGTATTTCAGTCTTTGCCCTGCCTTTGTTTAGTGTCAGATCATTGTACTCGCATCAAGCTTCCTGGCCTTAGTTCTCTGTGTTTTTGGACTTTTTCTCTGTTTTCCCTCGAATGTTTGGATTTATGGACTGTGCCTGTTCCCTTCCAGATTTATGTTTGCCTGTTTGGATGGCTCCCCTGTCTTGATCACTGTCGGCTTGTACCTGTGTAAGTCTGATTTACTCACTGACCCGTATCTGCTCCGCCTCATTGTCTGCATTTTGGGTCCAAAACCCTGTGTTCCTGCTTGACGTTGTAACTGTACAATCTGACCACCGGAGACCCAGCTGACTTTTACTCTGAGGAACTGGCTAAATTGATTTTAGACCTGGAGAGTTTAAAGGAGTATTGGTTTATTGCCCGCAGTGAGGAGTACAGAAAGACTGTCGAGGTTTGTTCATGCCTTGGCTGAGGAACTCCATACAGGAGTGGGCCATAGATTTCTTTGGTAGTAACGAGCCTCCGTCCCAGGTTTTCAGTAAGCTGTAACCCCAGTCCACCTTACAGCCAGCCTGTCCTGTGTCAATCCCAGCCCCAAACCTGAACCTGAGAACTCGCCTAGCTTTTAGAGGCCCCCTCAGCCTGCACCTCAACCCGATCCTGTCCTGGAGTCACCTTGAGGAAAGTCCTCCATAAAGAAACGTGGCTCCCATCGACGTCATGCCTCACCATTGCCCAGCTGCTCATCCTCATTGCTGTCCTGCACCGTAGAGGTCTCGCTGCCCAGCATCAGAGACACAGCTGTCCAGTACCTTAGAGATGTCTCTAGTACTGCCTGGTCCCCAGTCAGTGTTCCAGCCGGCTCCTGCTCCTTGTCTTCAGTCTGCGGCACGGCCAACTCCTGCTAATCTTCAGTTGGTGTTCCAACTGACACCGATTCCTGCTCCATCAGTTCCTGAGCCGCAGCATTCACCAGTTCCGGATCTGCAGAACTGTCTGTACTGCAGTAGCCTCATGATTTCACTGGGTTGCAGCAGCCCTTAGAATTCTATGTGCTGCAGCAGCCTCTTTAACCCTATATGCTGCAGCATCTTCCTGAACTCCGTTTTGCTGTAGCTGTTGTTACCAACTATATATGCTAGCATCATTAAATGTTGGGATTCAACTTAATGTCTCACACATGTTGGGGTTTACCAACTATATTGTTCACATGAAAACCATTAATGAGATTTGGCTATCAGAATCATCAAAGATAATCATAAATAATGCTTTAATAAAGACCCCAGGGCACCACGCTTGGAAAACCAAATAGTTGAGTCAGTCTCATAAAATACACACAATTATCAATTTGGAACTCAGATTAATAACTAAATCAATAACCGTAACACCAAAATTACCATTAATAGCTAGTAGGTGAAGGATTTGGAATTCAAACATAGAAGAGGTTGGCAAATTGTTCACTCTTGTGAGATATTAAAGTGATGTCATGATTAAACACAATTTATTTACAAAGGTAAGCAAAGCAAAAGCACACTATGAAGACTAACTAAATACACTAAACTACCGGGGGGAAAAAAAGGTGTGTGCGTGGCTGCTTGGCCGTAACGTGGATCAAACAAAGAACGCTAAATCAAGATGGCGGGGACCATACAAAGATAGTGTAGCTAAGCATCAGCTGTGGCTAGACAAAGGGATGTTTAAAGATGGTGGTAAGCCATGTAGCTAGGAGAGTGGACTCTACTGAGGTTGTATTAGCACAAGTGTGGGTTTGTGTGCATCATAACTCTTGACTTTGATAACTACAAATGGATGTGGCTTGTGGCAGAAGAGAGGGTCGGAAGGCTGGTAGTTCAATCCCAGCTTCCCTCAGCCCACGTGTAAAAATGGCCTTGAGCAAGATACTAAACCCCAAATTCCTCCCAAGGGATATGCCTTCAATGTGTGAGTGTGTGTAAATGATTAGATTACTTTTGTACTGATGGGCAGTTAGCTCCTGCCATCAGTGAATGTGATTTGTAGTGTGAAAGCAGTTTGAGTAGTCAGAAGACTAGAAAGGCGCTATACAAGTGCAGTCCATATACCAATTACATGATTGTGAAATGCTAGTGATGCAGACAAAGGTGGAAGAAATATTCAAAACTTTACTAAGTAAAAGTACTTGCATGAAAACATACCAAAAGTAAAAGTACACATGCAGAATTGCCCATTTCAGAATAAGAAATATTATTGTATTATACTTATACACCCGTGAATGCAACCGCAAGGGGGCACAAGCCAGTGTCTTCTTGTGCCAGTCCCAAGTCTGGATAAATGCAGAGGGTTGTGTCAGGAAGGGCATCCGACGTAAAACACATGCCAAATTGAAAAAATGCGAATCATGACAATGACTTCCATACCAGATCGGTCGGGGCCAGCCGGGGTTAACAACGACCGCCACTAGTGCTGTTGACTTACAGGGTACCGGTGGAAATTGGACTACTGTTGGTCGAAGACGAGGAAGGTGTGTTCGTAGGCAGAGAGAGAAGAAGAAAGCTAAGAATGTAGGACTGACAGTAGGGACTTTGAATGTTGGGACTATGACAGGGAAGGCTAGAGAGTTGATTGACTTGATGCAGAGAAGGAAGGTGGACATACTGTGTGTCCAGGAGACCAGGTGGAAGGGTAGCAAGGCTAGAAGCTTAGGAACAGGATTCAAGTTGTTCTACCATGGGTCAGATGGAAAGAAAAACGGAGTAGGAGTTATCCTCAAAGAGGAATTTGTGAGGAATGTTCTAGAGGTGAAAAGAGTGTCAGACAGGTTGATGAGCCTGAAGCTGGAAATTGAAGGGGTGATGTTCAATGTTGTAAGTGGTTATGCCCCACAGGTAGGATGTGAGTTAGAAGAGAAGGAGAAATTCTGGAGTGAGTTAGATGAAGTGATGCAGAGCTTCCCCAGAGGTGAGAGAGTGCTGATTTCAATGGGCATGTAGGTGAAGGGAACAGAGGTGATGAGAATGTGATGGGCAGGTTTGGTCTTCAGGACAGGAACGCAGAAGGACAGATGGTGGTAGACTTTGCAAAGAGGATGGAAATGGCTGTAGTGAACACTTTCTTCCAGAAGAGGCAGGAACATAGGGTGACATATAAGAGCAGAGGTAGAAGCACTCAGGTGGACTACATCTTGTGTAGACATTGTAATCTGAAAGAGACCAGTGACTGTAAAGTATTGGTAGGGGAGAGTGTAGCCAGACAACACAAGATGGTAGTGTGTAAAATGATTCTGTGGTGAGGAAGATGAAGAGGACAAAGGCAGAGCAGAGGACGATGTGGTGGAAGTTGAAAAAGGAAGAATGTCGTGTAGTTTTCAGGGAGGAGCTGAGACAGACTCTGGGTGGTCAGGAAGTGCTCCCAGATGATTGGACCACTACAGCTAATGTGATCATGGAGCAGGTAGGAGGGTACTCGGTGTGTCATCTGTAAAGTGGCTAAGGAGACTTGGTGGAGGAACGAGGACGTTCAGGGGTGTATACAGAGAAAGAGGTTAGCAAAGAAGAAGTCGGTTAGGGTGATTAAAGATAAGGATGGAAATGTATTGGAAAGGCAGTTGGTCCTGATGACATACCTGTGGAGGTATGGAAGTGTCTAGAAGAGGTGGCAGTAGAGTTTCTGACTAGTTTGTCTAACAAGATCTTGGAGAGTGAGAGGATGCCCGGGGAATGGAGAAGTGTACCGGTGCCAAATTTTAAGATCAAGGGAGATGTGCAGAGCTGTGGCAACTACAGAGGAATAAAGCTGATGAGTCATACAATGAAGTTGTGGGAAAGAGTAGTGGAAGCTAGGCTTAGGGCAGAGGTGAGCATTTGTGAGCAGCAATATGGTTTCATGCCTAGAACGAGCACAACAGATGCAGTATTTGCTTTGAGGATGCTGATGAAGTACAGATAAGGTCATAGGGAGTTGCATTGTCTTCGTAGATTTAGGGAAAGGGTATGACAGGGTGCCGAGAGAGGAGCTGTGGTATTGTATGAGGAAATCTGGAGTGGCAGAGAAGTATATTAGAATGGTGCAGGACATGTATGAGAGCTGTAAGATCGTGGTGAGGTGTGCTGTAGGTGTGACAGAGTTCAAGGTGGAGGTGGGTCTGCATCAAGGATCGGCTCTGAGCCCCTTCTTGTTTGCTCTGGTGATGGACAGGCTGACAGATGAGGTTAGACAGCAATCTCCATGGACTATGATGTTAGCGGATGACATTGTGATTTGTAGTGAGAGCAGGGAGCAGGTGGAGGAGAATCTAGAGAGATGGAGGTCTGCTCTGGAAAACAAAGGAATGAAGCTTAGCTGCAGTAAGACAGAATACGTGTGTGTCAATGAGAGGGACCCAGGTGGAATGGTGAGGTTACAGGGAGCAGTTGTGAAGAAGGTGCAGGACTTTAAAAGTACTTAGGGTCAACAGTTCAAAGCAATGGAGAGTGTGGAAAAGAGGTGAAGAGGCAAGTGCAAGCAGGTTGGGTGGAGAAAAGTGTCAGGTGTGATAAAAGAGTATCAGGAAGAATGACAGGAATGACGGTGGTGAGACCAACGATGTTGTACAGCTTAGAGACAGTGGCACTGAAGAAAAGACAAGAGGCAGAGCTGGAGGTAGCAGAGCTTAAGATTTTGAGGTTCTATTTGGGAGACCAAAGAGGAGATTTATGGATGTAGTGAGTGAGGACATGAAGTTAATTGGTGTGAAAAAAGAGGATGCAGAGGACAGGGTTAGATGGAGGCACATGATTCGCTGTGGCGACCCCTAAAAGGAAACAGCCGAAAGGAAAAGAAGAAGACTTATACAGCAGTGACTCTTGGTTTTTCTTCTGTCTCTCCTGTCTCTTGTCTTTATCTATCATCACTTATTTAAATATATTTTGTATTAGTGATCTGAAACGGTAAAGTAACTAAAGCTATTAAATAGTGTGTAGCAGTAAATAAAGTAGCAGAAAATGGAAATACACTGTATTTACTTTCACTGGACACAAATACAATGTCTAGGCCAGGGGTCTGTTGTTCGTACTTCGCTAACTCAGTTAGCTGGATTTGATTGTTGACGGTCCTCATACGACACCCTCTGTCCTTAGACCCTCGATTCGATTAAGGAAAAACTACCCAAAAAAACCCTTTAACAGGGAAAAAAATGATAGAAACCTCAGGAAGAGCAACAGAGGAGGGATCCCTCTCCCAGGACGGACAGACATGCAATAGATGTCGTAAGTACAGAATAGATTCATAGCATAAAATTTATAACCTATACAGTTATGATGACAATGGCAAAATTGTTGTATATATGTAATTATGTTAAAGTGTGGGATGTAAAACATAAGGGAAGATGACGGGTCCAGATGGACAACCGAGCAGCTCCAGGTGGAGCCCAATGAGCAGGACCCGAGTCACTCGTCCCCTGCACCATAGACACAGCAACATTGCCCCAGCAGGTCGCCATAGTAACAGATTCAGATACATCTCCGGACACTGAAATACCTGCTGAAAGTGACAGTAAGAAAGAAGAGACGGACGACAAAGCACAAAACTCTGGGAGAGGTAAGAAGTCAAGTTAGTAACATGCATTTATGGGATGAGAATGCATATGGATGGCGAGGAGGACAGAGGTGAAGAGAGAGAGGTGCATCATGTGTAGTCCCCCGACAGTCTAGGCCTAGCAGCATAACTAAGGGATGGTTCAGGTTCACCTGAGCCAGCCCTAAACTATAAGCTTTATCAAAGAGAAAAGTCTTTAGCCTACTCTTAAATGTGGAGATGGTGTCTGCCTCCCGAACCTGAACTGGGATCTGATTCCACAGGAGAGGAGCTTTATAGCTGAAGGCTCTGGTTCCCATTCTACTTTTGGAGACTCTAGGAACCACAGGTAGCCCTGCATTCTGAGAGCGCAGTGTTCTAGTGGGGTAATAAGGTACTATGAGCTCTGTAAGATACGACAGTGCCTGACCATTAAAAGCTTTGTAGGTGAGGTGAAGGATTTTAAATTCTATTCTGGATTTCACAGGGAACCAGTGCAGAGAAGATAATATTGGAGAAATATGATCTTTTTTCCCAGTTCCTGTCAGTACACATGCTACAGTAACTGCATATTGCGGCATAGATAGGATCCTTTAGCACAGCTCGATGGTGTAATATTTGAGAGATCCTTTTTCTCGTGAGAATGTTATGTACATCATTAATTTGTTGGAACCACACATTATGTGTTCAACACGGAGGAGCCAGGCTTTAACAACAGCAGACTGTGTGATTTGCCCTGAAATTATTTGCAAATGCCACGTTCCTTTACACTACAGGAGATGCAGAGAACTTAGTGAAAAGTGTCGTCTGTCGTGCCATTCACAAAGTTTACCTGGCAGTCAAACAGTTTTTAGGGGTTTTTGTGGTATTTCCAAGCCACTTAAGACCCCAGGATGTAAAGCAGGATTTCTTTGCTATTGCAGGTACATAATTGTTAATGACATGCAATCATCCCTGCGATGAGTTGGCCACTGTCCAGGGTGTACCCCGCCTAAGGCCCGAAAGTCACTGAAATAGGCTCCAGTTACCCACGACCCCTAACGAGAACAAGCGGTAGAAAATGAGAGGAGACATGCAATCATGACCATGCCAATAAGTATGACTAACAGTATGTGGCCTTTAGGCTTCCCTAACGTGATTGGTGCCATAGACTGCACACTTTTCCCCATCAAGGCCCCACCAGGCCCCAATGAGGGGGATTATGTGAACCGAAAGGGGGTTCACAGTGTAAATGTGCAGGTAAATTACTATTACAATTTATAATATTCCAGATTAGTAAAATATTACTTAAAAAAAAAAAAATAATGAAATCAAAAAGTATGCATTTGTCTGACTAAAATCTCTTTTACGGTGTGTGACCCTATGTTCCATATAACAAATGTGGAAGAAAAATGGCCAAGACTCAAGAATTTTCAGAGAGTTACATTTATGTACATTATTTGAACGTGGTAAGGGACCATAGAAATTTCAAGCTCACAGTATTATACACACTTATGCTGACCCTAACAAAACTGCATTTTTCCATTATACAGTGGATTTTGACGGGTTCCTGCTTTGAGACAGGGGCTTTGCTTGCAGGCAGTATTTTATGCCCTTCCCTGAGCCAAACCCTGGACCACAAACCCGTTACAATGCAGCTCTAGCCAGGACAAAGGCACGCATTGAGCTGACCTTTGGGCAACTTAAGTGAAGATTTCAGTGTCTGAAAAGTCTGAGGGTTGCACCTGACAGGGCCTGTGACATAACTGTTGTATGTGCCATATTGCATAACATTGCCACTATCAGAAAGGAGAGGACCCCTGTGGTGGGGGGGCAGCCTGACGACGACCTCCAGCCAATGCCCTTGGACCAATCTAGTGGCAGGATAGAATTGTGAAAGACCATTTTTGAATGTAATAAAAGACAAGACAAATATGCTTAGTTCCTTGAGTTTTATTTAAACGATTCTTTATAAAGAAAAGCCAGCAAGTCATCTTTTGCCTGCAATAAGACATAGTTATGTAAAGTCAGCAATACTACTATGTGTGAAATAGTGTATTAGCACTTACTCTGAAGGTCCTTTTGAAGCAACTCTATCTCCAGTGCAATTTTTCTCTTTTTCAAGATGTCGAGTTCAATTTCTCCTCTTAATTTCTATTTTTTTCCCCTCACAATACTCAATTTTTTTTTAAGATGCTGCTTATTTAGGGAACAGATGTCACCCTGTGTAATTTTGTGGGGAAAAAAGGGTCAAAACATGCAACAAATGTCAAAAGTAAAAGTACACTGCCCACCTCTGTATCAGTTCTTTTTGCAGACTGTTCTGTAAGCCTTTCTGTAGGCCTTTCTCTAGGTGTGGACTCCTGCAACTCATATTGCAGACAGAAAGAATAGGTACACAAGTATATACCTGCGTACGCTGGCTCCCTCGTGCTTTTCCTCTGCTGTCTCATTGGCGCTCCCTCCGTCTGAGGAGCTCTCTCTCTTGAACACCGACAGCGCAACTGACATTCTGTGTTCCACTCTTAAATCCTGCCTGGACAACTTCTGCCCTCTCACATCTAGACCAGCCCACACATCCTCGTCTGCCCCCTGGTTATCTGATGTTCTATGTGAGCATCGCGCCAGCCTCCGGTCAGCTGAGAGAAAATGGCGTAAATCAAAAGATCCCGCTGACCTCTGTCTCTACCAGTCTCTCCTCTCTAATTTCTCAGCTGATGTCACCTCTGCAAAAATGGACTACTACCGCTCTAAGATCAACAACTCACCTGACTCACGCACTCTCTTTAAAACCTTCCCTGCTCTCCTTTCTCCGCCTGCTCCCCCACCTTCATCAGATTTAACAGCTGTTGACTTTGCGTCTTTGTTTGTCAAGAAAACAACCGCCATTAGCAGGCAATTCTCTGCGGCACCACCTGTCGACCTCGCACGCATCCCAGATACGGGTCTGCTCCCTTCTTTCTCTCGTCTGAAGCTGACGTTTCCAAGGTCATTCATTCTAACCAGCCTACCACCTGCCCGCTGGATCCCATCCCCACCCATCTCCTTCATGCCATCTCTCCGTCTGTTGTCCCTGCTCTGACCCAAATTATCAACTCCTCCCTCACCACTGGGCCGTTCCCAACAGCTTTCAAAGAAGCCCGCATCACACCATTACTGAAGAAAGCCACTCTCAAT
>WNGW01000003.1:1341687-1369077 GCA_011952105.1 Coreoperca whiteheadi | reverse complement strand
AGGAAGGAGCCTGGAACCAGGACAATGGAAACAACAGTGATCTTGCAAAACCAGCTTACAGAAGATGACCATAAAGCTCTTGGGCTTGGGTACACAGTTGACGATGACAAACTCCACGTAATGATCGGGGTGAATTTCTCAAAGAAGAAGAAAAAGTTGAGACTCGGTCAAAACCTACTCAGAGAAGAGATAAGGAGAGAGACTCCCGAGCTACTCACTAGAAGAGAGCTGTTGAGCCAAATCGCAGGACTATATGATCCTCTCGGCTTGGTGGCTCCTGCAAAGCAAAAAGGAGCCATCTTGGTCTGGAGAGCTTTCCAAGAAGCCAGGGTCAAGTATCTCGGAAGTCGACACCTGGGACGCAGCAGTATCAAGGGAACTTAGAGAAGATTCCATAAAACTTCTGGAGGAGTATGCTGGCCTAAGCCATATTAAGTTCACAAGGCCACTTACACCACCAGATCCCTGTGCGAGACCAAGTGGCATTACATTTTCTGATGGCAGTGAGCACATATATGGCGCTGTACTATATCTTCGCTGGAGCTGCAGCCATGGTGTCACCGTGAGAATTGTCGAGTCTAAGGCTAAGCTAACCCCCCTTGACCAGAATGGGGACCCCATAAAGGCAGAGATGTGCGGGGCAGTCTTTGCCGCCCAGCTAAAGAATTACTTCCAGAAGCATGGCCGTATCCAGGTGGAGAGATGGTATCATCTTATTGATAGCCAGACCATCTTGGGCGCAATACAGCGTGAAAGTTATGGGTACCAAACCTTCTTCGCAAACCGAATTGGGGAGATCCAGGGCAGTACCAACGTGCAAGATTGGTGGTGGATCATCACGAGAGGGGCTAGTCCTGAAGACTTAACTGAGGACTCTGAGTGGCAGTCAGGTCCAAAGTTCCTGTACCTTCCTGAGACTAAATGGCCAATGAAATCTGCTAGAGAGATTGCAGTTCAGGCAAGAGAAAGTATTACCAAGATCCAAAAGAAAGCATTCAGTGATATACTTGCCAGAACTCACCTGGTGAAGAACGAGCTGGAGGAATGCAGATTTCAAAAGCAATCAAGTTGATCACCAATGGGGGAATCAGTAGACACAAAACGCTTCAGTAACATGACTAGATTGGTTAAGACCATAGCATGGGTCTGGAGAGCTGCAAAAAAGTTCCTGTGTCTCAAGACCCGAGACCGAGTAAAGTGGGAGGCAGTTGCGTCCGGTATCTTCACAGTTGGCGAGAGAGAAAACGCTTTTAGAACTCTTTGCCTAGCAGCGCAGGAAGGTGTGAGCTTTCCAAATACCACAACAGACCGTCTAGTCGTCTACAGGGACCAGACGAGCGGGCTGTTGGTGTGTGGCGGTCGAGTCCAAAATTGGAAAGAGGACTGCAAAGCTGTCCCCCTCCTGCCGTTTACTGCCAGGATCTCAACCCTTCTAGCCCGTGAAGCACACAGGGAGGGGCATGCAGGAGTAGCTGGTACCTTGCTGCATATGAGGAAAAACGCATGGATCATAAGAGGAAGAATTATTGCCCGGAAAGTGGTGGATCGGAGCATAACCTGCAAGAAGACCAAAGCCAACGTGTGCAAGCAAATTATGGGAAGCCTACCGGAAGAAAGGACAAGTCCAGCTGCACCATTTGAGTTTACTGCTGTTGACCTGTTTGGACCTTATCATGTTAAGGACGATGTCAAGAAGAGAGTAACAATGAAAGTATGGGGTGTAGTGTTTTGCTGCATGGCAAGTCGGGCAATCCATGTTGAGTTGGCCAATACATTGTCCACGGAAAGCTTCCTTCTTGCCTACCAAAGATTCACCGCAGTCCGAGGCCACCCGAGGAAAATCTGGTCAGACCCGGGCACAAACTTTATTGGTGCAAAACCTGTGCTAAGAGATCTCTACTCCTACTTGGAGACACAGAACAAGGACGCAGTAGAAGAGGCTGCTGCAAAAAAGGGTACATCCTGGACCTGGAGGATCCTGCCTGCAGACTCACCGCACGGAAATGGAGCTGCTGAAGCGGCAGTCCGAGTCAGCCCTTCAAAGTATGGGAAGGGGCAAAGACCTTAGCTACAGTGAACTCTTGACGGCCCTTCAGCTAGCAGCTAACCTTACTAATGAACGACCCATAGATGCTAGAGTTCAGAGTCGCGAAGATAGGATTGACTACGTGACCCCGAACAGCCTGCTCCTCGGTTGAGCCTCACAGAAAGGGGACTTTAAAACGTTTGATTTCATTAATTACTCCTACAAAAGACTTCATGAGATACAAGGTCAAGTTGGATCTTTCTGGAGGTCCTGGAGCCAACTTGCTGGCCCCAACCTATTCATCCAGAGTAAATGGCACACTACAGAAAGGAACGTTGCCATTGGAGACATTGTTTGGCTCTGTGACCAGAATGCACTTAGAGGGCATTTTAAGTTGGCAAAGGTCATCAGTGTGAACCCTGACTCGAAAGGCGTTGTGAGGGATGCACATGTCAAGGTGGCTCCAAGTAATAGTGTTTCGGTGAAAAGCTCAGGAACTATCACCAGAGACTCCAGTGACAAGGCCGACCAAGGCACCATACTACACCAGGACGTCAGACGACTCGTTGTCCTCATCCCAGTGGAGGAGCAGTAGCATTAAGACAGACAGCATCACGGCCTCAAGCTCACCTAGTGTTAGGCAATCTTCCCAGGATACTTCCTTCACGGAAAGATCGAGTGGGAGGTGTGGCGGCGACCTGCGTGGAGGCGTGGTCGGCTGTCTTGGTTTGGTATGAGCTGCCGCTCAGCTGTGTCGGTAGGCTGATTACTGCGCCGCACGATGTTTATAATTACTGTAATCAGAAGTGTGTACCCTGGGCAGTTTAAAAGTGTTACATTGTTCAGCTGAACGGCGGACAATAGACACTACAGCCAGCAGTAAGCACTGGTCAAAACACGTAGCTCTTCATCCACTGTGCAGGAAAAGGGAAAGCAAAGGACTGCCGGTTTTTCACCTGGTTCTTGTCACTGGTTGATATCAACACAACTGTTCAATAAAGCGGACTCAAGTGAAATCCAGTTTGGAGTAAGCCCTTCCTTTCAAGTGTGGGAAGCTGCACAGTTTTGGCAAAACGCTTGACAGTGTTTGCTGAAGAACTTTTCATATTCGCAATTGTTTACTCCATAAAGATCCGTACCTGCACGGGAGCGACTTGATCCAATCGCTGCCAGACGGCTGCAGAGTCCCTCTCTTCCACCGACATCGACTGCATAAAGTGAACTGACGCAAGTAAGAGGCTATTGTGTCTGGGCAGACATAGATTTTATAACGGTGTGGTGTTGTGAATTGTGCTTTACTTATTTTGGGAAGTGACGGTCGGCATGCTGTCTTTGTGCATTTTCATTTGTGTTAGACGTTCCAGTTGGCCCCCCCCACTGGATGCCTCACTGTGTTAGTCGCATTTTATCAGACTTAAGTCCAGTACCAAGACTGTTATACGGAAGTCATCTGTCTGATTACCGTGTGATAAAGTGACGCTTTTTACATCTTCCACAGCATTTGATTTCCTTGTGCTTCTCTGTGTGTTTTTTGTTATGTTCCCGTTTGTACCGATGCCACACCGGTGAAACTGTTTTAGTCTTAGCCACTGTGGAGCCAAAAGCTGCTACAATCCATACGCCTATTGCGCTTATCCATGGCATTTGAGATTTCTTGTATTCCATGTCTGCTTTTCCTTCCTCTTTCTTCTCCACTAACCCATGTATCTTTACATGTAAATGTACATGCCTACACACATCTCAAACGGCCCAGATAACATGGTAGCATAGCCAGCTAAGCTGTACATTATCCTGGGAGCGAACAGGAATTGTTTTTCCCCTTTTTGGGACCTGTTCCCTTGTTAAATTGAGCAGGCTGCAGCCATTTTGACCTTCTACACGAATACCCGTGTGGGCATGTCTTCTCGCAATTATAAATGTATATGAATAACTTAATAACATTACGAATTGTATTAATATTCATAATTATCTTTGATAAAGGGTGGCTGACGTGCTGACGACGTGCTGACGTAAGCGTTTTGTCTCCTTTCCGGTTACAGGTGTTTGTTTGTTACCTGTAGCGTGTAGTTTGCTGCTCTAGCTCAACACAGCTAATTTGTGTGACTCTTCATTACATTGACTAACTATCTGCTATAACGTTACATTTCAACGTTTATTAGTTTTGCCTAAGCACTTACGGCGCTTCAGTGTTGCTAGCTACCAGTCTCTACCTTAGCAGCTAGCAATGGCTTCTCTCCCGCTCTCTCCTTCTTCCTCTCCCGCTCTCTCTTTCTCGCTGTGTCAAATGTTTAGCTATTCCTCTGCCTCCTTTACTGATAATGGTACATGTAATAAATGTTGTTTATTTGTAGCATTGGAGGCGAGGCTTAGTGATTTGGAAACGCGGTTCCACACCATGGGATCTCAGTCGGTAGTTGCTAGCCAAGCCCCAGTAGCCGTTGCGGACCGACTGGACTGCTTCTCTCCTCCCCAGTAGCCGTTGCGGACCGACTAGAGCTAGCTACTGTTAGCCGTTCCCCGGCAGCTCCCGAGCAGCCGGGAATCCAGGGCGGCTGAGTGACCGTCTGAAGGAAGCATAGCCCTAGGCTGATGTTCACCACCAACACGTTCCCGTTTCCAAAAGGTTCTCCCCACTCAGCGACGCACCCACTGACAAACCAACTCTGATTATTGGCAGCTCCATTTTGAGAAACGTGAAGTTCCATGGTATAACACTGAAACCCGCAAACATCATGAAAACTTGAAAGAAAATGGCGTTCCAACTATCTAGGAGACTCTTGTTTAGCCTGGCAAGATAGTCTTAATATATAAGAAGGCCCTCCGTAATGCCAGAGCAGCCTACTACTCATCACTAATAGAGGAAAATAAGAACAACCCCAGGTTTCTTTTCAGCATTGTAGCCAGGCTGACAGAGAGCCACAGCTCCATTGAGCCATGTATTCCTGTAGCCCTCAGCAGTAACGACTTCATGAGCTTCTTTAATGATAACATTTTGACTATAAGAGAGAAAATTAATCACGTCCTGCTCTCAGCTGGTGCCAAACGATTTTCAAGCATAGAGGCGTTGGAGGGAGCTGTGAAACCTGATGTGTACTTGGACTGGTTCTCTCCTCTCAACCTTATTCAACTAACGTCGACAATTTCTTCATCTAAGCCTTCGACTTGTCTCTTAGACCCAATTCCAACTAGGCTGCTTAAAGATGTACTACCATTAGTTAGTTTGTAGATATGATCAATCTGTCTTTACTGACAGGTTATGTACCTCAGTCTTTTAAAGTAGCTGTTATTAAACCTCTCCTTAAAAAGCCCACACTCGATCCAGGGGTTTTAGCCAACTATAGACCTATATCTAACCTTCCCTTTATCTCAAAGATCCTTGAAAAAACTGTTGCTAATCAGTTATGTGACTTTCTAAATAACAATAGTATATTTGAGGACTTCCAGTCAGGTTTTAGAGTGCATCATATCACAGAAACAGCACTGGTGAAAATTACAAATGACCTTTTAATTGCATCAGACAATGGACTTGTCTCTGTACTTGTCTTGCTAGATCTTAGTGCTGCATTCGATACCATTGACCATCAAATTCTATTACAGAGACTGGAACATTTAATTGTAATTAAAGCAACCACGTTAAGCTGGTTTAAATCCTATCTATCAGACCGATCTCAGTTTGTATATGTTAACGATGAATCATCCGAGCACACCAAACTTAGTCACGGAGTTCTGCAAGGTTCTGTGCTTGGACCACTTCTATTTACTTTAAATATGCTTCCTTTGGGCAATATTATTAGAAAGCACTCCATAAAGTTTCATTGTTATGCAGATGATACCCAATTAAATTTATCGATTAAGCTGGATGAAACTGATCAGTTAGTTAAACTTCAATCATGCCTTAAGACATAAAAACCTGGATGACCAGAAATTTTCTGATGTTAAACTCGGACAAAACTGAAGTTATTGTACTTGGCCTCGAATGCCTCCGAGACTCACTGTCGGCAGATATAATTGCTCTAGAGGGCACTGCCCTGGCCTCCAGCACCTCTGTGAGGAACCTAGGAGTTATCTTTCATCAGGATCTATCCTTCAACTCCCACATGAAGCAAACCTCACGGACTGCGTTTTTTCACCTACGTAACATTGCAAAAATCAGGCACTTCCTGTCTCAAAATGATGCAGAAAAATTGATCCATGCATTTGTTAATTCAAGGCTGGATTACTGCAATTTCATATTATCAGGCAGCCCGAAAAAGTCCCTTAAGATTCTCCAGTTGATTCAGAACGCTGCAGCACATGTACTGACAGGAACTAGGAAAAGACATCATATTTCTCCAATATTATCTTTTCTGCACTGGCTCCCTGTGAAATCCAGAATAGAATTTAAAATCCTTCTCCTCACCTACAAAGCTCTTAATGGTCAGGCACCGTCGTATCTTACAGAGCTCATAGTACCTTATTACCCCACTAGAACAATGCGCTCTCAGAATGCAGGGTTACTTGTGGTTCCTAGAGTCTCCAAAAGTAGAATGGGAGCCAGAGCCTTTAGCTATCAAGCTCCTCTCCTGTGGAATCAGATCCCAGTTCGGGAGGCAGACACCATCTCCACATTTAAGAGTACGCTAAAGACTTTTCTCTTTGATAAAGCTTATAGTTAGGGCTGGCTCAGGTGAACCTGAACCATCCCTTAGTTATGCTGCTATAGGCCTAGACTGCCGGGGGACTACCCAAGATGCACCTCTCTCTCTTCACCTCTGTCCTCCTCTCCATCCGTATGCATTCTCATCCCATAAATGCATGTTACTAACTTTACTTCTTCCCTCTTCCGGAGTTTTGTGCTTTGTCGTCCGTCTCTTCTTTCTTACGGTCACTTTCAGCAGGTATTTCAGTGTCCGAAAATGTATCTGGATCGCTGACTATGGCGACCTGCTGGGGCAGTGCTGCTGTGTCTATGGTGCAGGGGACGAGTGGCTTGGGTCCTGCTCGTGGGCCTCCACCTGGAGCTGCTCGGTTGTCCGTCTGGACCCATCATCTTCCCTTATGTTTTACCAACTAAACATTTCTAACATAATAATATATATATATATATATATATATATGTACAACAATTTTGCCATCATGGCTGTATATGTTATAGTTTTAATGCTATAAATCTATTCTGTACTTACGACATCTATTGCATGATCCCTCCTCTTTTGCTCTTCCTGAGGTTTCTATCATTTTTTTCCCCTGTTAAAAGGGTTTTTTTGGGTAGTTTTTCCTTAATTGAATTGAGGGTCTAAGGACAGAGGGTGTCGTATGTTACAGATTGTGAAGCCCTTTGAGGCAATTGTGATTTGTGATACTGGGCTATATAAATAAAATTGAATTTAATTGAATTTAATTGATATTTCTGCTAATAACCAAACCTGCCCTACCTGAATTCTAACACTGTGCTCTCACGAATATTTTAACTCTTCCCTCCCCTCAGTGGCCCCATTATTAGATACATATGTACAATTTAATGCAGCCCAATACAACAGCTCTGCTATAACATCTATCTTTACGAAGCGCATAATGACATTTTTGGTGACATTTTCAAGAAATGTGAAAATTCCATTATGTTTATTATTGAGGTCATAGTTAAAGGAGGTGTTTTACTGGACTACATTATATTGAAAGGTGTTTCTAATTTTTTGTCTACTCTATGTTCGCTGTAGTTTGTACAGACGGAGATTACGAGCGAGAGTAACGGAACGTACATAACATTTATTTTTAACAATAACATGTCAACTTTAGCCTCGGCATTTTGCTACCCTCCTAGCATCAACTCTGCTGATAAACGATCACATTGCCGTTAAATAAAAATGTATTAAGCGTTGGTGTAAGAAGCAGAAGTGAAAACCGTTCGTCTTGTTGGTCACGGTAACCCCGCCCCCAGCTGCTTACTTCTAGCCCAGCACGAGTTGGTGCTAGTTAAGAACCACTTTTCCTGGCTCCGAGCTGGTGCTTTGGCTGTGGAAACAGAAAGAACCGATTAGAAACTAGGCTCTGGCTCCGAACTAGCACCAGCTCTGCCTCGGTGGAAAAGGGGTATGACTGCACCTCAGGTGACCCATCTGTTGAACTCCTGACGTTTGCAGACAACAGTTATTGGCCTTATCCAGGACAGTCTTCATACAGACGCTCTGTTGTGGTCAGAACAACTTGGAGCTGTACAAGCTCAGAACTGTGGAGATGACAATGGACTTAAGGAGAAGCCCACCAATACTGCCCCCCATCAGCATACTAAACAACACTGTGGAAGCCTTCAGGTTTCTGGGATCCACAATCTCCCACGACCTAAAGTGAACGTCAAAAAGGCCCAGCAGAGGGTTTGCTTCCTGCACCAGCTCAGGAAGTTTAACCTTCCTCAGGAGCTGCTGATCCAGTTCTACTCTGTTCTCTGTTCTGTCCTCTGTACATCCTTCACTGTCTGGTTTGGATCGGCCACCAAACAGAACTGGAACAGACTACAACAAACAGTCAAGATTGATCATCAGTGCTGACCTGCCCTTAATTCAGAATTTATACACATCCAGAGTCAGGAAAAGGAAAACATCATTGTAGATCCTTCACACCGTAAACACAACCTGTTCTACCTTCTCCCCTCTGGTAGGCACTACAAAGCACTGTACGCCAAAACAAACAGACTCAAGTACAGTTTCTACCCACAGGCCATCAGGCTGATAAACACTTAACCCAAGTCATATAGCATCAGGAACAATCCCTGTCCAATTACCCTGTGACACTAACATCCACTGTACCTGTACATCTATCTCATTGTTTATGTAAATATGAACACTTTTAAATAACCTATGCCCGCTGTACATACTGAATATACTGTCATATCCAACTACCTCATGTATATAAAGCAACCTGTTACATTCATCCTAATTGATTTCAGCACCATTTGCACTCTGCACCATTGCATTAATTGTCTTACTGTTCACAGATGTTACTGTTGTTGTTTTGCTTTGTATTGCCACACTTATGTCTGCTAAATACACACACCCACATATACACACACACATACATCCTATCAGCTTGCTCCCAACACACATCATTATAAACTCAGAAAAGGACTGAATAAAGCATCAAACATAAATTGTGATATGAAAAAAATGTAAGATAAGTAAAAGCTGAATAAAAGTTTTATAGTTGAAAGTTTTGTGATCAGTTTAAAGTTTAAATGGAGTCTGTAGCTGATAGTATGCAGAACTAGTAGCATTTCAAATTGGAGAAAGTTCAAAGAGGATTTTAAGATTGGCTTCCTCCCAAAACACAGCACCACCGACCATGTATACACTTTGGCAAACCAGGCGAAACAGCCAAGCCAATCCAGGACAGGAGGCGTAGCCCCAAGCCCAGGTTGAGGGAGGTGATAAAAGGAGTGTTCTATCCAGTAGAAGTGTTGCAGCCACTGGGCACATGGCACTAGATACACTTGTGGCCCATCAGGTAATCAGGGTAGGTATTTACTCACCCAACTGCCACACAGCCAGGGTTAGGCAGTTGGAACAATGGACCAAGCAGGCAACACCATTCTCCTCTACCAAGCGGCTGACAGAAACCGGCAAGGGAAAATAGAAATAAAAAAGGTATCTGTTTGGTTCACTAGGCTACACAATCATGGCTGATCTGACTGTTGTCCAGAAGACAATCCTTGACACCCTTTACAAGGAGGGTAAGCCACAAACATTCATTGCCAAAGAACCTGGCTGTTCGGAGTGCTGTATCCAAGCATGTTAACAGAAACTTGTGTGGAAGAAAAAGATGCACACAAATTGAGAGAACCGCAGCCTCATGAGGATTGTCAAGCAAAATTGACTCAAGAATTTGAGTGAACTTCACAAGGAATGGACTGAGGCTGGGGCGTAAGGTATCAAGAGCACCGCACACAGAAGTGCCAAGGAATTTACCTACAGTTCGTCTTGTTAAGCCACTCCTGAACCACAGACAACTTCAGAGGCATCTTACCTGGGCTAAGGAGAAGTCCTCTTTTCAGATGAGAGCAAGTTTTGTATTTCATTTGGAAACCAACGTCCTAGAGTCTGGAGGAAGGGTGGACAAGCTCATAACCCAAGTTGCTTGAAGTCTATGATGATTTGGGGTGCAATGTCATCTGCTGGTGTTGGTCCATTGTGTTTTTTGAAAACCAAAATCACTGCACCCGTTTACCAAGACATTTTGGAGCACTTCATGCTTCCGTCTGCTGACCAGCTTTTTGAAATGCTGATTTCATTTTTTTCACGTTTTATTGACTTCAAGAAAGCTTTCAAACTCTATTTGGCACGAAGGACTCTATTGCAGACTTTTATATTGTGGCATTGGGGGCAAAATTTATGATCAGGTCAAATCAACATATTTGGAAAATAGGTGTGCTGTAATAAATGGAGAGGAACACACTGAATCCTTCGCCTAGAGAAGAGGTGTTCGTCAGGGCTACAATTTAAAGCCAGACTCTGTTTTACATTGATTACCTCATTCTACTGTCTCCTACTGAACATGGACTACAGCAACAGCTGGACATAGTAAAAATGTACTGTCAGAACTGGGCCCTGGTAGTAAATATGAAGAAAACTAATGCCATGATTTAAAAAAAATGCCCCAGATGCCAGGAGAACAAATACCAGTTTACCATAAATAACCATATCACTGAACACAGTATGAGTTATACCCACCTTGGTATAACCATAACAGCAAAGTGGCAGTAAATGCACTAAAAGAAAATGCTCATAGAGCTCTTAATGCAATTAAGAGAACATTTTAGAATTTTCAAATTACAATTAAAATGTGGCTTAAAATATTTGATAGTGTCATCCAGCCTTTTGCAATCATTACATGCAGAATTCTGCAGATACATTTTACATGCACACAGAAGAACACCAACCGATGCACGTAGAGCAGAGTTAGGCAGACAACCACTGATAATTATCATTCAAAAGAGAGCACTAAAATGTTTTTGCCACCTTAAATCCAGTCCCTTAGATACCCTCCATTCCAAAGTACTCCAAACTTAAGAACTGAGCCCAGAAAAGACTCCCCTATGTCAGTTGGTGCTGAGCCCAACTTCCCCCTCTCAGACACACTGCAACCAGTCTCACAACAACACTGTTTTTCAAACACCAATAAAATTATAACACAATGTAAAGAAACCTATTTGGAACATTGGAAAGAAGAAACCAAAAGCCAAAGTAGATCAGAATGTTGTCTGGCCCTAAACAGAGTTTATGAATTGAAAGATTATCTCTTTACTGTCAGAGATAGAGAGCAGACACAGATTCTAACCAAGTACAAGCTCAGTGATCACAAACTGGCAATCGACACAGGTAGGCACAAAAAATTATGGCAAAAGAAAACAGAATATTTTTTCACGGTTTGACAAGTGAGGTTGAGAGAGAGATGCACTTCCTCCTACAATGTACAACATGCAATAAAATCAAGAATGGTAACATTAACAAAATTTCAAAGAGCTAAATGAACTCTCAAAATTATTATATTCCTTGGAGAAAGAGACAGGGCATATGTTGCTGCCCAATATATATTAATGTGCCACAAACTGAGGGAGAGTGATTGACCTACACACACACACACACACACACACACACACACATATTCATAAAAAACAACAACATTGCATAGTTTTCACTTTTTGTATTTGTATTTTAACTGCAAGTCTACAATTTAGTTTTATTATTATCCTATCTTATCCATCTGTATATATTTTAATATCAAAATTCTCCTGTTTATGTATGTTTTTATTTTGCACATGCTTTGGCAATGTTAACATCTGTTTCCCATGCCAATAAAGCCCAACTTAATAAGCCCCGCAATAACCTCTGGTTGCTCCACCACCTGGTTTCACTCTCACTTGTCATTCTGCAGTGTGGTTCACTCCTCACCTGTAATCCATTCCTCATCAGCCTCTCCCTACAATATACCTCCTTTGTTCAATATTGGTTCGTCATCGTATTTGTACTGGTTCTGTCTGCCTGTTCAGCATCGTTACCTGTTAGTTCTGTCTGTCTGTCTGCCTATCTTTCTTGAATTTATGCCCACCTGTTACCTGTCTGCCTGGCTGTAACCTGTTTTGCTGCTTGTTTACCAGTTTTGGGAATTACAAATAAATCACCACTCATCATCCCGCCACCTCTGTCGGCGCTTGGGTTCTTCTCCTAAATTACCTGCCTACCTTGCCAACACTCATCACGACATTTACACATGCTTTTGCAATGTTAACATCTGTTTCCCATGCCAAGAAAACCCAGTTCAATTGAACTGAATTAAGAATTTAATGGGGCAGAGCTCATCTTTCTGCTACACCAAAGATGAGTTCTTAAATACATCTCACACTTAAAAAAAGTGGAACATTTTGCAAAATTACCTTCAAATAATCTTCAGAAAGAAATGTAGTGTGAAAGCGCTTTGAGTAGTCGGAAGACTAGAAAAGCACTATGTAAGTACAGTCCATTTACCATTTATTTAAAATCAAAACAACTACCTAACAGTCAAGCTAGCTAGCAACTGTTCACTGTTACCAAAATTCCAAAAGACAAACTTCACTGAAGAAGCTAACAGAAGAGGTACCTTGTGAAGAAAAATTAAAGGATCTGCGTACATTGTAGTCTATTACTGTCTATTCTATACCTTATTTTCCAGCTTTGTTGTCCTGTTATGTCTATTCACATGTAAATACGTGGAGAGCAATGAAAAAACCTTAGTCAAATTTCTAGTATGCGTACACATACACAAAAAAAGCTGATTCTGATTGAATTGCATTAGACTGTACATATTTACCAATTAAAATGGACACTAAGTTTATAAAATCACTCTACTTGACTTTCTGGCAATGAAATTATTCATGCTAATCCTGCATGTTACATTATACGTTTGGAGGAATGATTGGGTTTCATTAGCCGCTTAGATTCTTGATCCAGCTTCCGAAATATCCAGATTCACTATCTCCAATGCTGATGAATACCTTATCAAAACTTTATTAACGTATGTGAGTGTAGAATGCCCAGAACAAACTATGGCTTTCTTGGCTTCCCCCAGCCTACATGTTGAAGTGTCCTTGAGCAAGATACTAAACCCCAAATTGCTCCCGAGGGCTGTGTCTTCGGTGTGTGAGTGTGTGAGAATGATTAGTTTACTTTCTACTGATGGGCAGTTAGCTCCTGCCATCAGTGTGTGAATAGGGTGAATGTGATATGTAGTGTAAAAGCGCTTTGAGTAGTTGGAAGACTAGAAAGGTGCTATACAAGTAATTATATAGGTACTTAATTACAATTTTCACAACCTCCCTTCTTACTCTTGGTAATTCATTTGAAAACTACTTCTACTTTTACTGTATGGGTAATTGTTGACTTGAGTACAGTTATGGCTACTCTACCCACCTCTCCAATACACTTACCTGTCCAGAACCAGTTCTTCCAGTTTATGCAGGTCACAGGCAATGTACTCCAGGGCCATGTCAGTGATCCGAGGGCACCAGGACAAATCCAGGCTGCGGAGCTTACGCAGGTTCTCAGCAACCAGTTCCACACCATCGTCAGTGATCTTGGAGCAGCCGGAGAGGCTGAGGGCAGTCAGGTTGGGAAGGCTGTGCACCATGTTGACCACACCATGATTGGTGATCTCCCAGCAAGAGTGAAGCCGCAGAGTGTGGGTGGTGTAGCCCTGCGGGTGAAAGGTAATTTCAGTTTATTTGATTATGTATGTGAAAAGAATTGGTACGCAGACAGTGTTGTTCTTTGAAATCAGTTCAAACATTTCCCTGACAATTTTCCTTTGGCTGTGTTCTGTGTTGCTTTCAAACAGATCTTTACATTCTCCACTTTTCATCATAATTATATATACTACAATTTTATAATTTCCAACGTAATTGTATGTACAATGATTTTCTGTTGTGAATCAATTCTATACATACGACATCTACTGCATGTCTGTCTGTCCTGGTTTAGATTTATGCATGCATGCAATTAAGTACGAAGCACGGTCTGTCATTGAGAAAACTGAGACAACCTAGACAGTATGGGTTGACCAGGTATAAGTAAGCTTGTCAGGTAATTAGAGGTGCAGTTGAAGCATGACCTAAGTTAACTAGTTAACTTCATTTCATAGAATAAACTAATAAACTATAAGTAATTAAGTATGTTTTTTTATTCATAGTTGTTTACCTTTATTTCAAAAACTCAGTAACTAAAACTAAAAACTGTATAGAGTTGAGGGGAACTATAGAGTTGATGATAATTCTCATGAGATTGTCAATATGAGTAGCCCTTATCATGTTATTATCACATAGTCATTGATCCATCCATCAGACTAGTGCAGCTTTGATTAATAACATCTACAAGTTAGTTTTTTTTCTCTACTTAACCAGCTGGCTTTTTGTTTTTCCATTACTATGATTACTCGTAATTAATAATAGGGATAATAACTTTTTGGAAAAGAAAATATATTGTGTGTCAACTCGAAAACAGAATACTTGAGATCCATAATGAGAATTAAGGTGTGTGAATGTGGACAGTTAAGTACCAAGCTGGTTTCTGTTGTTTTCACATCCTACCTGTTTGGCTGTGAAATAGGCCATGGCTGTGTCAGTGACATGGTAGGCCTGCAGGCTCAACTCTGATAGGTTGGGCAGCAGCTGTGAGATAGCAGCAATGGCATCATCCGCCACATTAATGCAGTCACTGACACTGAGGGAAGTTAGCCGGGCATTCAGACTGGACCACAGGCCTGCCTCCGTGAAGTCGTTGCAGCCTGACAGTTCAAGGTGCATCAGGCCTTGCATTTGCTCCAACATAACCTGCAACATAAAGGCCACCAGTTTGACACTGATTTACCTGGTGAAATGTGGTTACATAGAGATAAAGAGTAGATAGACAGTACCTGACTAATCAGAAAAGCACCAGAATTCAGCACAACCCAAATTGAAAGAATACAAAGGTTGCACTTATGCAGTATTACACTTTAACTACTATGTGTCTATTGTAATGATGTTTGATGAAACACAGGAACTCCATTTAAAGTTAGTGTCCACAGTTCTACAACGTTCTAATCAGCATGAGCAGCTGTATTCACAACTACTTTTTTCCACCCCCTATCTAATTATCTATCTTATGAATCAGGCTATCTGTGTGTCTTAACAACTTGATGCCATATTAGTTACAGTGCAACCACCAGTGAAAAGGTTAGTGTATATTTGACCAGCACTCCAGCATGGGCTGTCAGTAAGGGCTGGAGCCAAAAAAAGACTGCATAGAATAACATGTAACAAAGGTCCCAAGTTATGTGTCTTAGATCACTCGGCCATCTGTATGCCCAACGGCTTATATGTTAGGTGTGCTTAGTGTAGTATACTTAAAAATTTATGTATAATTGTAGGTTTTATTGTACAAAGAATCTGAACAATTAATTTAGAGTGGATGACCACTTTCTGTTTTGTGCCAAAACTAACCAAGCTCCATACACTGTAGGTACAGGCTGGCATGCTCCAATCTTCTGTGAGTTGGTTGTATATGACTGTATATTTTATAATAAATGCTCTAACACTTTTGTGTTGTTAAAATGCTACATGTAGTTCCTGTAAGGGCTATACCAGTTTTTTGCATGTTTTCGATAGTTAATCCAAGTCACTTACATGAATGCTGACCACTTTGCAAAGCAGAGTCCTGCACAGGTTAATACCTCATGCAATAGTTGCAATGCTATTTCCTAGAACCAAAAGGTTACCCGCTGTTATCTCAAAATAAATTCCGGACCCGTTTATGTAAGAGCCACACCGCAACCTGTAATAGAACCCAAACCCATTACACCTGCAGCCTGTCTCCATCTAATTCATTTTGAACTATATGCATACCCATACATTTAGTTTTACCAGTTACCTAGCATTTTAGTGTGCGTCTGTTGACCACCTTGTGTAGGATTCTTTTCCATAGCACTAAGTCATTAACATTGGTATAGCCAATTAATTGAAATTAAAAGTATACTGGAACAGTATCTAGTATCTCCATCAGTAATACAGTGAATGTACTTATAACATTACAATCTTGTATTTCAAGTCAGTAAAGCTATCCATATTTTAATCCCTTTCCAAACATGAAAAGGCATAACTTCTTTATGATCCATTTATGTTGCTGCTGACTGTTTTCTTTTAAAGACGATATTACATAAATATTACTACCCTATAGTCTGGATTTGGTTATTAATCTGTACATATTATCTTTGGACATTAACCATAAAAATCCCTCTTGTTTGTGATATTGTAACATTGCATGTTAGACAGCAGTGTCAAAATATCTGAAGACAACATTTTTCCTTTACCTCTATTTTGATAATCTCAGTTTTTATTCTGTCATTTATCATGTGACCAAGTTCTACTCATTCAGATCACAGAAACAGTCAATCATGTTACTAGCTCATGGCCTGTTTGTCTCGATTGAAAAAGGCTTTGTGAAGAAAAGTAGCATCATCAGATAAAACATGCAAGAAAATTTTAAAATAAAACCAGCTGGAATGAAATAAAAATGAGTTGCAATAAACTCTATTATTGTGAAAAAAACTGGATGAAATAACATTTCATAATGCAGAAATGAGTTTGGATTATTTCACAATTGAATTTACATTAAACATACTCCATACTCTCAGAGCATGTACACTCTTTCTTTCAACAGTTATCAAACTCCTCTCCTGTGGAATGAGATCCCAGTTTGGGTTTGGGAGGTAGACACCATCTCCACATTTAAGAGTAGGCTTAAGACTTTCCTCTTTGATAAAGTTTATAGTTAGGGCTGGCTCAGGTGAGTCCTGAACCATCCCTTAGTTATGCTGCTATAGGCCTAGACTGCCAGGAGACGCTTTCAGCAGGTATTTCTGTCTCTAGAGCTGCACATTTTGGATCTACAATTGCGGGCCAGGCCCAGATCGTACCTAGTGGGCATCACCTGAAGCTGATCAATTGTCCTTCTGGATCCATCCTCTTCATTAATGTTTTCCAATCTACATTGTATCATCATAATTGTCATTTTCAGTTGTCTATGGTAATCTATTCCGAACAGACGGAATTTATTGCATGTCTGTGCGTCCTGGGAGAGGGATCCCTCCTCTGTTGCTCTTCCTGAGGTTTCTTCCTGGTTTTTTTTCCTGTTAAAATGTTTTTTTTCCAGGAGTTTCTCCCTATTCGAATGGAGGGTTTAACAGATTGTAAAGCCCTTAGAGTTAAATTTGTGATAATGGGCTATATGTAAATAAATTAAATACAATGCTGTGCTGACAAAATAAATTCTACACTTTTTTGATTTGGATTTTACCTCCCTTTGTTTTCTTCTTTCAAATAGAATTCTCCCTTTTAAGGCAGAACAAAATGGTAATGCACAAATCAGCACTCCACAACAGGAAAGTCCATATATAGCTCATGCAGCCAACAATTCAGCTTTCTCCATGGCAACCATCCCCTCATCCCAGAATAGTAGCCTAGCCTACCAGGTATGAACTGCCATCTGACAAAAGCTCTGCAGGCATTATGCCTCTTTTGGTCCTAGCAATGGACAGCATAAAGGCAGACATTATGAGAATGTAAGTAAAGGAAAAATCATATTGTATGTTTTTATATATCGTATATTGAATGTTTTGCCACTGCTGTTTAACATGCTCTGTTACCATAACACAAACAATGGGTACTTATGCTGTCTAATGTTCAAACATTGTTCAGACAGACTCATAACCAAAACCAGACTAAAATGTAACTGGTTCAACTCTAGTTTTTGCATGTGTGTCAGCTTTCATCCCACTTGTGATGTCACTGACCTGGAGTACCGTAAATTCTCAAATAAAAGCCAGTATTCAAATAATCGGCCAGTTGGTAATAAGGACCAGTAAAATACTTTGAGGTGGGGTGAAATTACCTGTACCTTAATGGCTCATAAGGTAGATTTTTCTACAACACTAATAAGTACACAACAGTCATGTCATACTCAGCACTACTGTTGTCACTTTCTCATTTTAACATTAACTGTTGTCATTCTCTAATTATTTCCTATCACTTCTTCTTATCATACATTTTTTGCAATAAATTTTTAGCTAGCGCTAATGAAGGTCAACACTTCCTGTATATGTTTAAAATTAAACGCTTACCAAGAAACAGAGGCTTTGAGCTGCTGGAATGCTCTTAATGGGAAACATCTGTACAGGAAGTGTTGAGTTCCATTGATAGCTGCTTAACGCTAAAAGCGTGACTTTGTTGTTGTACTGATGGAATTAGTGCTGTGAAAATGGAAATTATATTAAATTTATCAATCAACACGTAAACATGGAGGAAGTGTTGAGTTGCTATCAACATCAAATTAAAACAGGAACAGATCAGAAAGCAGGAACATTTCTTACTAAAATAAGATAAAATATAATATAAAACAGGGTAAATAATAGGAATATGTTTGTGGCTCTTTCCACAAATAACCATAATATATTGTTGGTTGCTCACAATTGTTGCTTACCAGAGCCACTACTTTGTTGCCTCAGACTGCTGTGACTATAATGGTCATTCACACCACGATTAAACTCAAAATGTTCAAGCGTCCAACTTCACGCGACAAGTGCGATTTATTCGCTTCTGGTGTGAATAAGGGAGAACTGGCTCTGGGTATAGCTAGGAATGATAATCTCCCAGGCACTCTGGACTACCCACCATGTGCACCTTAGAATCATCTCGAAGATCAGAGATCTTGTTCTTTTCCAAACACATCCTGACTCACCTCCAAACCAGCATCTGTGATGGTGGACCTCTTGAGGCTGACTGAGCGAACACCTTTCTTGGACAGTGGGTAGTTGTCGATGAACTCACAAATGTCCAAGTCTGACACGCCCACTAAGCAGAAAGATTGGAAACCACGCAGGGCAAAGGCCTGCAGACTGACAAACTCCTTCTCCCCATTAGGCAGCAGGGTATATAGCTCCTTAGCATGCAAGATGGGTGTCACGCCCTCCCAAAACTTTGGCTGGTACAACACCTTGCGCCATGTCTTGCATACCTGCGCCAGCACGCATTTTTCAGCTGTGGTAAAGTACCAGAGCAATCGGTTGAGGAGCTTCTCATCCAGGACAAGCTGGCGCTCCAGCAGCATGGGTTTCGGTAGAGTGAGAGGGGGAAGCTGACGAAAGGACGGCTTCAAGCCGACCAGAGGCTTTCCAGGCTCCAGTTCAGAGCCCAGGAGAGAAGCTGCTGAGTTGGGCATGCCAGGGCCATCCAGGTGGTGGTGGTGGTGGTGGTGGTAGGGAAGGGATGACGGTGGAGGGGGCAGGATGGAGGGTACTGAGGAGGACTGGCACAGGCGGTTCTTGGCAGCAGGTGTCCCCTTGGTGATACTCGCACTGCCCAGACCGTTGGGCTGGCTGGGGGGCAACTTAACCATACCATTGCGAGTCACGCAGGGAGGCTTCAGCTCGCTGGGGGTGGACATGTTCAACATTGGAAACCTGGTGAAAGAGAAAAAATCCATAGTGTGCTGTTAAACACTGAAAACTGTATGTAAAGACTCATTTGTAGAGGACCGTTTGTTGTAAAGACTTATTTGAAACTATTACATGATTAATAATATATGAGTAAACATTTTGGTTCCAACCAATGGAGTAGCTAAACACCTCTGTGTATTGCTGTACTGTTCTATCATTTGAAATTTGCTTTGGTTGGTTTTAGTGAAGTTAAAGACAAACTTCAGTGTCCTGGAGACAAATATTACAGCACGGTGTGCTAACAGACACTCTAAAACACTGTACTTGCAAAACTTGCAAACTTAGTTTCAGAGTTTCAGGCATTTTAAAAGCATTTTCTTTATGGGGTGGGTGACCAAGGTATTTGAGGATCATTTTATGCACATTTCCCAAAACTTTGGTATGTTAGCAAACATTTGGTTTCTTTGGGATCCCTACTAGAATTTATAAGAGTTTTGTGGGTTTTAACAATTCTGGGCCTCAAGGGTTTCCTTAGGAAATTGATTAGTAGAGCTGGTAAGTGATGAACAGCTCACTCTTCATTCTAAAAGGAGCAAACTATGAACTTTTCATAGCCACCTATCAAGTGGGTACATTTCCAGTGGAGTATTACTTTGAAATTAGAGTTAAGCAATATGGCAATATATAAGACCACGAGACAATATAAATGTCATTTTGCCATACTGTTTATACTGTGGTATTTCTCCTTTTAACATCTGTGGTTGTGTTAGACCATTGTAGGAAATGTTGCAAATCAATAAGCAGCTCTGATTTAGGGCACTATTTGCCAGAACCAGACAATCCAACTTATACTAGTTCTCTATAAACTCTTTGTCACTTTCACAAAATAATAGTAACCCGAAGGCAAGGGTTACATTTTCCCCCAATATACGACCTCCATTACATCACCAAATTTTCATACTTAGGTCAAATGATTACAATAATGCCAACTGCACCACAGCTGTGCAAAATCCATCTACTGATGTAGACTGTGAGATATTGTTGAAAGCTCTTGAGTTAAGAGTTAAGTCGAGAGTTAAAGATTATTGTTAAAAAGGAACTTCACTTCTCATATTTGTCAATTGATATTTCAGAATATGGACTTATATCAACATAGTGATATAAAATTGCATATACCTGAGTGAAGTTTTTATCTATGTAACCCTCCTCTACTTCAAATTATCAATTTTTTCTGACCATTGATGACAAAGAAATTCAATTTATAATGATATAAAAGAGAAAAGTAGTAAGTCATCACATTTGAGCAGTTTGTACAAGGACATACTGTATTTGGTTTTGAAAACCCGTTTGCAGTTAGCTGAGTCAAAATGTTGTCTGAGTCAAAACTATTATCAGCATGCTGGTTGAATAGGCTGCTTCTCTTTGTTGTTTGGATTCATCAGAGCTGGTCGTTGTATCCAAGTGAAAAAACATCATAGTGTAAATGAATGCTGTGGCCTATGGCCTCATCTAGCCTGGTCTCTGTGATCTCACTGTATCAGCCACTGCAGGAGGACAGCTCACAGGTTCAAACGCTCAGTTATGTAACATGCTGACTATAGGGCTTCACACAAAACAGCATCTCTTTGTCCCACTCTACTGACACAACCAACTGTAGTATTAACATCTGCTAAATCCATTTTCATATGCATAAATAAGTAAGAACATACTGTCCATAAGTGATCAAGAGCACTTTCAATATGAACACATCCGGCAGAATTTAAAATTTGTATCAATTTCAAGTATTTGTTGTTGATCCCTTAGCAGATGGAGACTGGCTCTTCCTCCACTGTAGCATCACCATCACCATCCATTACATAATTCAACAATGTTGTCAACTAGACTTGCTACAGCAAGCACTGTAGCAGACATGTTTCAGAATAAGGTCAGGGTAACCCATCAGGGAACAGATGAAGAAAATATTCACTCAGTTTCATTGTACAGCAAAATCTACCATTCCTACGTCTGTTATGTCATGTAGCTGTGGTGTCTCTGTCAGGCATGGAGGCAGAAACATCTGCAGGCTCTGTTTTATGTTTCAGGAGATCCAGTTCTTCACAATAAAACCCTTATCTCCACAAATCTAAACTGACTACATTGTAAAACAATTGTCCCCCTAAATGTTAAATTTGATTAAGTTGAAAAATAAATGATACCATAATAACTATAGCAAGTTATTTACTCCAACAAACTTTATTTATTTCTTTTTTTATATATAATTTAAAGACAGCTACGTGATGGAGATGTTTGTGTCTTTTCATAGGCACATGTCTCTAATGAGTCCCAAATGTGCTTCTCTCTGATTAAGATTAAAACAATACAAACCATGATGAAGATTGCTATCTACTTCTACCACTCCCCCAGACTCTTTCTTTGTGTCTCATTGACCACAGAGCTCATATTACTGTAATGAATCAGCACTGATCCTGGTCTGAATACATTGTAAGATAAATCATATTTTTATGTGTGTTCATTAAAACAGGGCCTTCTGTTCTAATTAATAGTAAAAACATTACAACCAAATTTGAAATATTGAGTAGGCGGTGCTGCATAAGTGAAATATTAATGAAGCAAAGCTTTTACTGGAAGATGCCTAACATGGATATACATTTTCATGAATATTGAACATTGCATGAAGGAGTTAAATATTCATTTCAATCGTATTTATATAGCCCAATATCACAAATCACAATTTTGCTTTAAAGGGCTTTACAATCTGTATAACATATGACACCCTTTGTCCTGAGACCATCGATTCGACTAAGGAAAAACTACAAAAAAACTAAAACAAAAACCTTTCCACAGGGAAAAAAATTATAGAAACCTCATGAAGAGCAACAGAGGAGGGAACCGTCTCCCAGGATGGACAGACATGCAATAGAGATCGTATGTACAGAATAGATTCACTATAGAAAATCATAGTTTATAAAATTATAATGACAAAATTTAGGTTGCAAAACATAAGTGTAGAGGACAGATGCAGAATTATAGTAAATACAATTATGATGAAAATGATGAAATTGTAGTATATACTGTATAATTATGATGAAAAGTTTAGAATGTAAATCATAAGGGAAGAGGATGGATCCAGACAGACAACTGAGCAGCTCCAGGCGGAGCCCAATATCACTTCTCACGCAAACAGAATTATCTATATTGGCATGTAGACACCTTCAGGTTTGGATTCTTATCAAACGTAACGTTTGGGGCAAAAACATGCAAATTGTCTGGCTCTCCATGGCATTCGATGCAAACTCCAAAGCTTCCTAATTTTGCATCGTGATGGTCTTTAGTTTTCGCTGACAAAATTTGAGTTGGATCCTGTAAATGTGCTAGGAGGAGTTAATAAAAGTAGAGCTCCTGTAAATACCAAAAAATGCACACTAAATTGAAAATGGCTGACTTCCTGTTGGATGTAGGGCATGGCACCAAGAGGCTACAAACATTTTGTACATCTAGGTGAAACATGTGGCAAGGGCGCTATTGAGCCATATTGCCACACCCAAGCCCAAAACCCAAAAACTTTCACAACTTTTTTTTTTGTCTCAAGTTCCGTTCATTGCTCTGTTGACTTAAAATTGTGCAGCTGTCAGCCTGAGTAAGTGCAGTTGACAGCATAACGCAGTGAAACTAGTTCCAGTTAAACTTAAAGATATTTTTAGGTGGATACATTTACGTTGGCTGTAGAGCAATTGTCAATAATTCAGTCTAGATTTTAGCAGTGTTAAAATCTCACTATGCACTTTTATTCTACTAGGGCCATGTGTTTTTACACCTGCTCTTTGTAGCTCTGGTGTCAATGTGGTCCAATGCCAATTAGCATGAAAAATCCATGTGTTGTCTAGATGTAAGATATGAAGTTTGCAGTTAACTGTGAAAACGCATAACAAAAAGTAATATAATTGGGTGTCGTTACCCAGTCCTTAGCAACTGTCAGCTAAGTAATTTTATTGTGCATGAAATATTGGTGAATATTAAATTGACCATAATATTTACATGTCTGTGATGACACGAAGGAATGCCTGGCTCCAGATAGCATTATTCTTTTCTGAGCTTGGGAATTAAAGATAGCTAGCATGTATAAGCACAAGGTTCAAGATTATCTCTTGAATGTTTTGCCCACATAAATCTGTGTACTGATGGGAAGTTGGCGCCTACCATCAGTGGGTGAATGTGATATGTAGTATGAAAATGTTTTGAGTAGTCGAGAGGCAAGTACAGTCCATTTACCATTTACTAAAAGATCATTTCAATGTGAAAAGCTCAAAGACAAAAAATGGCATAGGTAAAAGTAACTTATATCATGTGTTTTATTAATTATGGTTTCAGGAGACACCTTGACTAGTGGGCGCTGGATGGTGAGCATTGAGCCATTGTCCTCACTTTACTAAGAGTTTTGCACCCTACTACATATCCAACCTTGTGTAGGTTGCGTGTACATTGAAGTTCACTCAAAGGTAAGGACTGAACTCTCACAACCTCTGAACCTGCCTCTTACATATGTACAGGGTTTGTACACATTCTTAAACATTTGGATAATGCTTAATTTTAACTGTTTTCAAGGTTAGGAATATGCCTGAATCCTAATATACTGATTTTCAACATAATCTGGGTTTCATCTACACAATCACTCATGTACATATTGTAGATGTTGACTCCATTAGGAATGTATGGTGGGAGGAAAACATCCAATCCATAAGAGTGACCATATGCATTATAAAGCAGAAGAAATCTGCATTAAATATTGTGTGTTTCCTTACACTTCTCAGGTGCTTCATAGGCATGATCCCTGAGAGAGACAAAAAATATTCCATCCCCAGCCGGGGAAATTGAAGCTGTGGGTCTGGCCCCTGAGGGCGACGACCTCCAAGCTGCCGGTCTCTTTACCGAGGTAGTTGAGACCATCTTACACTCTAGAGCCCTCTCCACGAGGAAACTGTATTCGGGCAAGTGGAACATTTTCACTACATGGTGCCTGGAGCGCCATCTTGACCCAGTTCACTGCCCGATGGCTTCAGTGCTAGAGTTCCTCCAAAGCCGGTTTTCGGCTGGACTCTCCCCCGCTACACTTAAGGTGTATGTGCCTGCGATCGCAGCATTCCACAGTTTGATGGATAGTTCCTCGCTTGGGAAGTTACCTTGGGAAGTTAGCTTTGTTACCAGTTTCCTTCGTGGCACCTTGAGGATGAGGCCTCCGGTTTTTGGGAGATCTGTTGGTGGCTCCTGCTAACCCTTGAAAGGGAACGTACCAGGTTACGTAGGTAACCATGGTTCCCCGATAGGGAACGAGACGCTGCGTCAGCTGACGCTATGGAGAATGCCTTCAGCGTGCCTCTGAATCTCTGTATCAACTTAGACCAATCTTGATTGGGTTTAACGTTAACACGTGACACACGCCGGCGGAACCGGAGGCACAAACGGAGCGGGCTTCACTGTTGTCGTCGGCCTTCTGATCGACTGAAGCAAGCCGGTCAGCGGCATGCCGGAAGAATGGCAGCGAGACGCAGCCTTCCCTAACCTGGTACGTTTTTTAAGGTACACATTTAAATTTTTTCAATTATTAAGACATGTCCTTTGAATGTAAATAAGGTGCCAGAGTGCATAAAAAACTTCAAAATAGAGCTCATTTATCAAAACAAATTCCCAGGGGAAGATCCCCGCACTCCTCTAAAGAGGTCCAGGTGAAGTCCTCAATGCCCTCAAATCCGACAATAGCTTTAATACAGAGAATATGCCTGAGGAACACCCTCTCAAACCCCTGCTTATAGCTCAAAGACCGTGAGTCCAATCCCCAAAGTAAAGACATCAGAACCAAAAGAGTTGATTTTATCTTTGTGGTGTTAAAAATGTGAGCACTGGAGTGAGTTAGATATGTAAGAATTTAGTTAGTGTTTTCCCTGTGTCTTTGTCAGTTCGTCGTTGTATTCCCAGCATGTTCAGCGGCAGTCTGCTCCCCAGCCAGCCAACCAGACGCCTCTACCTGGGGGTCGGCCTCCCACCAGACGAAGACGGGGCCGACACCCTGAGTATCCGCTGCCTAGCGCCCCCGAGTCTCCGCTGCCCAGCGCCTCCAAATCTCTCCTGTTGACGGTCCGGCCGACGCCTGCTCCCCGGGTTCGGCCCGACGCCTGCTCCCCGGGTCTAGCCCTGAGCATCGGCCTCATCAGCATCAACTTCCGGTTGGGCCAGAATGCTGCTGCAGCACCTCCTAGAGCTTCTGGAGCTTCCGTTCCCGGATATGGGACTCCCAGAGCTGCTGCCGCCGCCGCAGCTACGTCCAGAGCAGCCGGCTCCAGTGGGGCTGCCACCTCCTGAACCTTCTGTGCTGCCTCCACCCCCTGAACCTGCTGTGCTGCAGCAGACACCTCCTGAGCTGTCTGTTGGACCGCAATAGACTCCTGAACTCCTTGTGCTGCAGCCTTTCACCTGTTCCTGAGCTACAGCTATCACCAGATTTAAGCTGCTGCTGTTTCTGGCTCTGGATATTCAGCAGACTCCCCTGCTCCGCTTGGGCCGCAAACAACCCCTGGTCCACTAGGGCCACAATATCTTCAACTGTCTGTGCTGCAGCTGAATCTCTGAATCTCAATCTCCTGAGCTACAGCACACTCCTGCCTTTGCTGGATTGCAGCAGGCACCTGAACTCCCTGATTTGCATCAACCTGCTGAGCGTCCTCCAGATCCTGCTGATCCTGCTTCTTGGAGACATGGCTACACCAGGATATCCCGGATCATAACATTTCCATCGACGGCTTTTAGACTTTTAGGCTGACAGGGATTACACCTGTAAGCGGTAAGTGGAAAGGTGGCAGGCTTGCTCTGCTGGTTAACAGCAGATGGTGTAACCCTGGTCACGTTACTATCAAGCAGAGTATCTGTAGCCCGGACATTGAACTGTTAGCTGTGGGACTCCGACCATATTATCTGCCACGCGAATTCTCACATCCCATTGTTGTGGCTGTTTACATCCCCCCTCTGCTAACTCTGTATCGGCGTGCAATGCCATTCACTCCGTCATAGCACAACTCCAGACTCAACACCAGAGTGCACTTACATTAATACTGGGCGACTTCAACCATGTCAGTGCTTCCACAACACTGACTAATTTCACCCTGTATGTTGAGTTGTCCTACTAGAGATGAGAGGACATTGGACCTGCTGTATGCTAACGTTAAGGGCGCCCCCAGCTCCCCCCCCCCCCCCCTCCCCGCCCTGGGTAGGTCAGACTACAACCTGGTTCACCTCAAATCCTGCAATTTGCCTCTGGTTAAAAGGTAGCCTGTGACCACAAGGACAGTGAGGAGATGGTCAGAGGACGCCTATGAGACACTGCAGGAATGTTTTGAGGTGACAAACTGGGATGCACACTGTGAGCCTCATGGAGAGGACATCGATGCGCTCACTGAGTGCATCATTGACTACATTAACTTCTGTGTGGACTGCAATGTCCCAACTAAAATGGTTCATTGTTAACAATAAACCATGGGTAACAAAGGACATCAAAGACATCCTGAATGCCAAAAGGAGGGCCTTTACAGATGGTAATAGGGAGCAGGTGAGGGCAATCCAGGCTGACCTGAAGGTGAAGATCAGGGAGGCCAAGGAGAAGTACAGGAGGAAGCTGGAGTGGAATCTCCAGCAGAACAACATGAGAGAGGTCTGGAGCGGCATGAAGAGCATCACTGGCTTCAGGCCGACTGGCAGCAGAGGAGTTGAAGGCAGCTTAGACAGGGCCAACGAACTTAATTTGTTCTTTAACAAATTCAACACACTGGATCCTGCTCATCCCCCCTATAACTCAGCTGCTGCCCCCCCTCAGACCCCTGTGAGTCAACTGCTCCCCCCTCCCCCATCGT
>WNGW01000003.1:1300626-1341297 GCA_011952105.1 Coreoperca whiteheadi | reverse complement strand
CTCTCTGTCGGTGGTGTAAGAGAGGAGGATACTGGCCAAACTACATGCCATCCTGAACAGTGTCTCCCACCCTCTCCATGACGTGCTGGTCAAGCAAAGGAGTACCTTCAGCGGAAGACTCATCCTCCCAAAATGCACCACAGAGCGTCACAGGAAGTCATTCCTACCTGTGGCCATCAAACTCTATAACTCCTCCCTCTAAATGTTAGTCGATATGACCCTAAGTCACTAAACTGGACACTGTTCATGAACATCTCTGCAATACTGGACATAATTTGGAGTATTCGGTGCTTAAACTACTGTGCAATACACCCTGTTTTAAATTTAATTTGTGATACTTATTTATACTTCTAGTACGGCTGTGCAATATCTTCCGTCTCATTATATATTGTTAATAAGCTACACGTAACTTGACAGTTCATCCACTATTACTTTATATTGTAATATTAACCCCAACCGGTAAACCCACTTTGTACATTACACTTACATAAAATTTATACTTATACCCACCTGTATTATATTTTTGCTTTTTGCTTAGTGCTTCCATTCTTGAGTGCACTGACGTGATTGTGAGCTGCTGTTACAAAGAGTTTCCCCTCGGGGATTAATAAAGTATTTCTGATTCTGATTCTGATAGGCCAGGCGTGGATCGGATTGGCTGGAGGCATCGATTGCCCTAACGGGGAAGACAGGCATTCCCGTGGGAGGGGATGTCCGGAGACGTGGCCTGGAGGGGATTCCCCCCCACAGCAGAGCGTATGATGTGAGTGGCTGGCCCTGCTTGACAAGGGAACATACACTCCAGCAAAACAGTAAGCACAAAGACAATACCCTGTATCCCTGAGTCCGTAACAGGTTGGATGCGCGATTTTAAGATCACAGAGAGAAGGACATTTAATTGTCAGGATGAGCAATATGAAGTCTGCGTTGGATATACTAAAACATCAATTAACAGGCATTGTTTATTTTTCTACAAACAAAGCAATCACCAGACTGCATTCTAAATGTTGTACTGAGATGTCCATCAATGTCCAGCGATGTGTCCGCAGTGTTAAATGCAGGTGATAGCCACAATGCCAAAACATTTCTAAATGAAATCGAACAGGCCATGGAAAGCTATACCAGAATGACAGTTCTGTTACAGCAGCCATAAATAGTCATGGCAGTGTGAGGTGCAAATTAGGAAGTGTACCGTATGATCAGGTTATTCAAAAGACACAGGCATGTCTCTCTGTTCCATCAAACACAGACAATAACTTGTGCTTCTCCATGTGTTGAAGGTCTGTTTTAATGAAGTGTTACAATACGTTGCATTGTGGTGTGTTTGATTTCCAGTTTGAGGTGTGGTTATATGGAATCAACGATGTTGTGTTGCGTAAAGCATGCGCTGTGTACTGTGATACATTCATGAAGTGTACCAAATTGGACGCTTTTGAATACACCAATGTCAATTAAAGCTTACAGTTGCACCTCTCTCCTAGATAGTTTTTCCTATGTGGAATCAAGGGTCTAAGGACAGGGGGTGTCGTATGTTACAGTCAAAGTACTGCACTTTGTCTGGCTAACATTCACCCAGACTTCTTGCCTGCAATGAACATGGCATGTGTCTATGGAGGACTGAAAGTGCCAGAATGAAATAAATAAATGCACCATTAAATAATTACTTAAATGTGTCATTAAATAATTAAAATACCAATTATTTCAATATTTACATTTCCATTTCATGATTTACATTTACATTTAATGATTTAATGATTTACATTTACATTTCATGATTTACATTTACATTTCATGATTTACATTTACATTTCATGGTCCTGTGTTGCAGTGCTTCATGAATTGTCAAACTGTCAAACTCACTCATCAAAGTCAGTGGGTGGGGCTAACGCTAATCTAGTCTGATCCATTGCTTTGGTCTGAAGTCTCTTTCCTTTGGGCTGTTCCCTTTCAGGGGTCGCCACAGCGAATCATGTGCCTCCATCTAACCCTGTCCTCTGCATCCTCTTCACTCACACCAATTAACTTCATGTCCTCTCTCACTACATCCATAAATCTCCTCTTTGGTCTTCCTCTAGACCTCCTGCCTGGCAGCTCCCTCAGCATCCTTCTACCAATATATTCACAGTCTCTCCTCTGAACATGTCCAAACTGCCTCAATCTGGCCTCTCTGGCGTTATCTCCGAAACATCTAACATGAACTGTCCATCCTCGTCGATAACAGCAACAGTTGCCTGGCAGCCTCACCGGGAAGTGCCACTACTAGCTGACACTGAAGCGGCAGGGTTCTGCTGCGACTGAGCCGCCGGAGTTGGAGGAGTTTTGCTCAGAGCTTCTTCTATTAAATTAGCTGCTTCTCGCAGCAGCTCCGGGCAACTTTTAGCCATTTTGTCCTGGCGTTCTCAATGTTAGGGGTTAGCAGGTTCGACTTGGCGGTAAAGTTTAGTTTAATAGTTATCTAAACCAACATTAGAGGCGAAGAGCGCCACCCAGTGTATTGGAAGTAGCTCTGCATCGATCCATTATCTGGAATTGATTTGTCTTGACTTGATGCGCAGGGTAACCAATCAGGTGTCAGGATCCGCCTACCAACTTTGATGGGTGAGTTTGACAGTTTGACAATTCATCAAGCACTGCAACACAGGACCATGAAATGTAAATGTAAATCATGAAATGTAAATGTAAATATTGAAATGTAAATGTAAATATTGAAATGATTGGTATTTTAATTATTTAATGACACATTTAAGTAATTATTTAATGGGGTATTTATTTATTTCATTTTGGCACTTTTAGTCCTCCATATGTGGCACGCTTGCGACGACGTGCTGACGTAAGGGTATGGTCTTATTTCCGGTCACCGGTGTTTGTGTGTTACTAAATGTAATGTAATGTAAATGTACTGGTAGCGTGTAGTGTGCTGCACTCATCACAGCTAATTTGTTCCATTCAACATTTGAACATTTGTTAGTTTTGCCTAAGCATTTATAGCAACTTTCTCGCCCCTTTAGTTATGCTAGCTACCATTCTTTAGCTTAGCAGCAAGCAATGGCTTCTCTCCCTCTGTTCTCTCTTGCTTGGTGTGTCAAATCTTATTTCTCTAGCTATTTCTCTGCCTTCTTTACTAATAAACTGCTCAGGTAGACCAGGACGTCATCCTCCCTCCTCTCCTGCCTACGTTGTGCTTTCTGTATATAGTGTAAATGCTGAGCTTCAGTGAACTGATTTTCATCATTCATGACTAGACTGAACAGAGGGGGTTAGTATGTGTTTTCATTTTGAGTATAAATCTAAATGTGTTAAGAACAGCACCCTTATTGATATTTAGTCAGCTTTAAAAGGTGGGGTATGTGATTTTGGAGAAATACAATACAATGACAAATATGATTTAGAGTGAAAAACGACACCACAAATAATATAACTAATTTTAGCTAGGTTGTGGATTAGCAAACTGTTGCTACAGTTGCAGCTGCGAAGCTAACATGCAGAGAGGATGAGACGGTTTCCCAGAGCCAGCAAACCAGATCCAGACAGCGATACTCACAACTCTCCTGCTATTATAGCTAATATCAAGCATGGCAAACTAGAAAGTAAGCTGAATGTCCATGGGCAAGTCCTTTAATGTTTCCTGGCACACAAATCACGGCTGGAATGGCTGGAATAATGTTGTGCGGCTTGGTCCGAGCGACTTTGTTTGTATAGCATATCCCACCTTTTTAGAGTGTGTGGAAAATATTTCTTGGTCAAGGTATACTATTAGGTCCATAAACATTACAAACTTAAGATCAAGAAAATCCAGCGTCCTTCCACTAAAACCTCAAGACTCCAATAGGCCTATATCACAACTAAATCTGTTAAGAGCACAGCAACTACAGCTGAAAAATGGTGTGCCTCAGCAGCGGCTCACCCATAGAGGGCGCTGGGGCGCCAACCTACCGCCGACCTGCCTGCCTGTTTTAAAAAATGTTTTTTTAATTATTATACATTTTTTATAATATCTAATTTTGAAACATAATCTGTGTTAATTACATGCTAATAATTGTTTTACTTTTGAATGTGTATAGAACTCTTCAGATTGATATTTGCATTCACTTTCAACGTAGTTATGTTTGTGTAGCAGCCAATAGGCTGCCTTCTTTGGGCTCCACTTCACTCAGCCCTTCAGTGCTGTAATTTAAGCCAATGGTTCCCCGGTTGCTACGCAAAAACAGTTTATATGTCGCCAATCATCGTCGTCGAATATTATGCTTTGGGGGCTCTGGAAATATCACCCGTAGTACCAAGATTAGAGCAGTGAGCCTGCTGCACCACGACATTCAGCATGGCGGCGCGGGTGGCGGTTAACATGTGCGTGATAGCTCGTGGACAAAGACACGGGTGACAGACCTGAAACATAAGTCAGAACGCATTGAGAAACATGAGAGGGCAAGAGCGCATATGGACACCTCTGGAAGTTAGCCATGCTAGGCCGAGTTAGCATAGCCACACAGTTAGATGAGGAACACCGCACTGCCGTAAGAAGGCACAACGAGGAGGTGCACAGGAATCGAGGTGGACAAAAATATGTGCAGAAATAACATGAACCCTTTTAAGGATGTGTTGGCCTGACAGCTGGATTACTGTTTCATACTAGTTAAAATGTTAAAATCATGTTTCTTACACTTGGTGTTCACTTCAAAAATGTTGTCCCACCCTCTCTCTCTTTCCATTATCCAAATGTCAAGTTGTCTACAGTGAACTTTAAAGAAATTGTTATATTCCCCATTATACTTCAGGGCGGCCGTGGCTTGGTGGCAGAACGGTTGCCTGCCAATCGGAACGTCAGGGGTTCGATTCCCCAGCCATGCGTCTAAGTATCCTTGAGCCAGATGCTGAACCCCAAAATGCTCCTGAAGCTGCGCCTTCACTTTGTGAATGTTCTCATATGTAAATCGCTTTGGATAAAAGCGTCTGCTAAATGTAATTCATTGTTATGTATTTGCACTTTTTACTATCTGGACACAGAGTATAATAAACATACAACTTGTTCATTATCATTACCTGTGAAACTGTTGATTTCTTCATGACAGTTCAATTAATATTGTATTTTTAGACTATTATTACTGACTGGTTTGAGTTCTTTTATTGGTATAGGCAAGGGACATAGCCTCAAATGCACCAGTATGCAGGAACTCACATCTATGAAATTTAAAATGTTCTGGGGGAGTACCCCCAGACCCCCCACAAAGTCAGCCCCACCAACAATATTTTTCACCAGCCACCAATGGTGTGCCATGAGAAAAATCTACTTGATTCCCTCATTGAGATCACCAAAATGTTTCACCACTACTGCATGAATATGTTTCTTGCAAGAAAATTATTATGTCTGCTAAAGATGAAAACTGCTTTCCTTTTTGTGCTGTTACATAGTCCCTTTACATTAATAGAACATAAAATGTGTTGCGCCAAACTTAAATTGAGTCATAAAATGAGAAAAAAGAATGAAAAACAAACTTTAGCTTGTTGTCTGCAAGAAAAATGAATTCCTATGAAAAGTACCTATAACAGTGAAACTCAACTGTAGGTAGAGTGGCTTGCAAAAGTATTCAGACCCCTTGACATTTTTTCACATTACAACCTCAAATGTAAATGGGTTTTATTGAGATTTCATGTAATAGACCAACACAAAGTGATGGATAATTGTGAAGAGGAAGGAAAATGATACATGGTTTTCAACATTTTTACAAATAAAAATCTGAAAAGTGCGGCGTGCAAATTTATTCAGCCCCCAAGTCAATACTTTGTAGACCCACCTTTCACTGCAATTACAGCTGCGAGTCTTTGGGGTATGTCTCTTCCAGCTTTGCATATCTTTTTGCCCATTCTGCTTTGCAAAATAGCTCAAGCTCAGTCAGATTGGATGATAGCAGCAATTTTCAAGTCAGCTCCGTGTGTCGGGTGAGTAAAGTAATAAAAGTAGCCTAACATTCCAAAACTTGCAGATGGATGAGAGATAAATCATTAATGTGTTGATTTGAATAAAGACGCGGAACTGTCATTTCATGGTAAAACGCAATAAATGTGTCATTCTTTAACTTTCGTTTTCAGCTCATTTCAAGATCAAAGACCACAACGCGAGAGAAAGAGAGCGGCATCACAAGTAATGTAATTTAGTCTTGCTTGCTATTTTTAAATGAAGACAAATGCGTGTTGAGCTTCAGGATGCGACGCTGAACATTTAAGTTTGCGTGTCAGCTGAAGAGATACGAGCAACTCGATGGAGCAACCAGCATGAATGGAGTTTGCACATGTATCATCACCTTGTGATGTGTATGTGAAATGTTTAATGGGACTTTATATATACCTTGATATCTCTGAAATACACAATTCACATGTTAATAAAAGCTAAGCGCAACAAATAGCAGAACAAGCTGTCGTGCTTTCAGAGCTGCATGCTTTTATTGATTTGTGTAATTTAAATCTCCCACTTTAATCATATTTATGGCTCCTAACTTAATGAAACAAGGTGTGTTACTATGATGACTGATTAGCTCAAAATGTAGATCTGTATGTGCGATGTACTCTACCTGAATTAAATACAAACATCTCTCTCTCTTGTTACGTTCCAGTGGTTAAAAGATTTTTTTAAAGCAACCTACTTCAGTTCAGCAAATGTTACGATAGCATCACGCTTACTGAGAATTTCAATAATTGTAATGTGTCGATCAGAATCTCGTGCGAATGGACGGATTGTTTTTAACAGCGGATTCGGTGACGATAGAGCTGATCCATGCATCTTTACTCTTGTTCTTGTTCTCAGCAATAAAACTTTTGCATATTTAGTATTACTCTTCAATAAAGAAAAAGTACTCATCCGATTACTCGATTGAAAAAAATGGTAGAATACTCGATTACTAAAATAATCGAAAGCTGCAGCCCTAAAATTCATGAATTTGCTTTGATCTAAACCATTCCATTGTAGCTTTGGCTCTATGTTTAGGTTTATTGTCCTGCTGGACAGTGAACCTCCATCCCAGTCTCAAGTCTTTTGCTGACTCTAACAGGTTTTCTTCCAAGATTGCCCTATATTTGGCTCCTTTCATCTTCCCATCAACTCTGACCAGCTTCCCTGTCCCTGCTAAAGAAAAGCTGCCACCCCCATTTTGGCCAAAAACTTTAATTTTGGTCTCATCTGACCAGAGCACCTTCTTCCACGTTTGCTCTGTCCCCCAAATGGCTTTTGGCAAACCGCAAATGAGACTCCTTATGGCTTTTTCCCCCCCAACAATGACTTTCTTCTTGCCTCTCTTCCAAAAAGGCCAGATTTGTGGAGTGCAGGGCTAATAGTTGTCCTGTAGACAGATTATCCCACCTGAGCCGTGGATCTCTGCAGCTCCTCGAGAGCGAACACCGGCCTCTTGCTGCTTCTCTGATCAATGCTTGCTTTGCCTGGCCTGTAAGTTTAGGTGGACGGCCATTTCTTGGTAGGTTTGCAGTTGTGCCATGCTCTTTCCATTTTCAGATGATGGACTCAACAGAGCTGCGTCAGATGTATAAAGCTTGGGATATTTTTTTATAACCTAACCCTGCTTGTTGGCCACTGTCCAGGGTGTACCCCGCCTAAGGCCCAAAGTTACTGGGATAGGCTCCAGTCACCCGCGACCCCTAAGAGGAACAAGCAGTAGAAAATGACTGACTGACTGACTAACCCTGCTTTAGGGCACTTGAAAACGCATCTCTTCCGTCAACACCTAACTGACAATCACTAACTCTTCTTCCTTTCTACCTCTGCTCAAAAAAAATAAATAAATACCCCTTCCTATCCTCAGCTTTGTATACTGTGATGGGCTTTAATCAGACTCTTTTTTTTTTTTTTGATGCACTTATGCTCTTTGTTACCTTGTGTTGTTATATTGCTTCCATCGTTTCCTCAAATGTAAGTCGCTTTGGATAAAAGCGTCTGCTAAATGACTAAATGTAAATGTAAACTTCTCCATAGCGTTATCCCTAACTTGTCTGGTGTGTTCCTTTGGCTTCGTGGTGCTGTTTGTTCACTAATGTTTTCTAACAAACCTCTGAGGCTTCACAGAACAGCTGTACTTATACTGAGATTAGATTACACACAGGTGGACTCTATTTACTAATTAGGTGACTTCTGAAGGCAATTGGTTGCACTGGATTTTATTTAGGGGTATCGGAGTAAAGGGGCCTGAATACTTTTGCATGTCACACTTTTCAGATTTTTATTTGTAAAAATTTTGGAGAAAGTTCCTCTTTCCATTGCAAGGAGGTAATCTTCTTCTTGTATGCGCCAATATGTGTCTGGTCCACAAAAATTGGCACACTTTCCTTGCTTGTTTCTTTTTATCTTGTTTGAGTGTGTTTGGGCCACTTTAACTTGTATTTTCTATTTTGAGGTATCATCCGTATTTTGTTCCTGAAACTGCATGTGGTGAACTGGACAGTAAATGGTCAAACTGCATTATCACAGAGCACACCTACTAGGTGTACACCTACACCTACCACAAGTATACCGATCTTTTCCTTATCTTCAGGCAAGAGTAATGAAAGAAGTTTGATGGTCTCACATCTCACATCCTCTGTAGCTGACCCTTTCATGCCATACAGACGTAGATTCCATCTTCTACTGTAGTTCTCAGCACCCTCACTTATCTTTTATGTTTGCAACACTTGCTCCAGGATCCTTTTCACGCTTTCTTCATCTTCTCTTACTCGAATTTCCACATCTGCCAGCTCTTCTCAGGTAATGGCGTCCATTTTCTTAGAAATCTCTTGCTCAAGCATGGTAAAACAGTTTGAAAGCTCAACCATTACTTTTGGAATGTTAGCATTAGAAATTTCTTCTGAATCTGCCATGTCTTCGCAGTGCACTTTTTTGGCTTTGGGCTCTTAGTTGATTTAACAGGTAAAGGTGTTGCAGACCATAAAAAGCCTTAATATCGTGTACAAACAGTGTGGGCAGTCTTTCTCTTTTCAGTGTATTGGTAGTTTGGTAGCTAAGCTAAGCTAAATCCACGTTAGCAAGGTTGCCTATTACAGAAAGTTCACTCTCCAACAAAGTTATGTTAGTTTGCCGTCGCATTTACTCACAAGCTAGTTATTTATCCTTAAACATAAACGTAGCCGTAATAATACTTGGTTCAATAGTCAATTTCCAACTTACTACAACTTATACCTCACTACATATCAAAATTGCTTGTCGCTGCTTGAATTGACCTCCTTCCTAGAGGAGCATCATGTCTGAGAAGAGAACCCTGATGATATCATATTGACATTGACGTTATCTCAGTTTGAGTGTGGAGACTAACACTACCATCATTGGGTCAGTCATTACCAACTCATGCTTTGCAGCCAAACGCTGTTCAAATGCACAGAACTCTAAAATTCCAGTTTTCAAACATACAAGGTTTTTCCAACCTTAAAGCTACTTAAAGGTCCAGTGAGTAGGATTTAGTGGTAACCATTTCAAAACTGCTCGCATCACCCTCCCCTTCTAAGAGTGTAGGAGAAACTACGGTGGCCGCAAAACCCACGAAAAACACCAGCGTGAGCCAGTGTTTGGTTTCTCCACTCATGGCGGTGCAACATGGCGACCTCTGTGGAAGCAGACCCACTCCCTATGTAGATAAAAATGGCTTATTCTAAGGTAATGAAAACACAACAATTCTTATATTCAGGTGATTATGCACTAATAAAAACGGGGGACATTTTATGTTAAGGAGTCCAGTCAAGATCATTATATCAACTTTAACATTAGAAGGCATATGTCACGGCGTGAGCCCACAGAGACCAAAAAAGAACTGACAGGGCACCAGAGGTGGAACCACAACAAACACACAGAAAACACCTGGTTTTAAAAATGACTAAAAAGAAAGAAATCAAATTGCTGCACAAATGAGAACGAAAGACGTTGCGTCACTGACAGAGGCTGACGTCATTGTGTATGTTAATAATACGCAGCTCGATGCGGCTGATCAGCCCCGTCTCCCAAAGGCCCCGCCATGCACACAAAGACCTGGAACACCCAGCGCCATTCACACACATCACCCCGATCTCTCTGCAGTCGTGGCGGAGGATCCGCAGTGTGGATGCTGCTGCCATAACCCACCACCCCATCATCCATCACAAGCACAGACATGCTACACACATTTTGCACCCATGGACACATTCTCTTCGTCCGGCCTTATTTTCGCACCATCCCTTACCTCGCAGATGAAGATTCACTCTAGCATTAATCCATGATCAGCCCGCTGTTGTTGCTGCCTCTCGATCAGGTTTCTCTCAACGTCGCGGTGCAGAAAGGGTGAATTAAATAATTATTAGGAGGCAGCCCTGCCCGTTATGTCCTATCGACAGGCGAGAGATGCGCATATCGAGCCCATAGATACAAGAAGACCACCCGGGTCCAAAATCAGAATAGTCAAACTAGGACAACCGATACACAGCCTTCTCTGCAACACCGTGAAAATATTAGCAATAGATCTTCTCTGTTTTGTTTCCGATCGCCTAGTCCTCCTCCACAACAGAATGGCCCTCTCTGTTTCGTAATTTCTCCTCCCCACACACACACACACACACACACACACACACACACACACACTCACTCACACGCAGAGCGGAGCAGCTCTGTCTCATTTAAAGAGATAGGATAGGGCAGCTGGAGCAGTGCTGTGTAGCCACTCTGTCTGCTTCTTATGTAACCTGAGCAGCAGCTTCTGATTGTTCTGCAGCCCAGACAGTGGGCTGACCAATAGAGGGCGCTAAGGAACCACCCTCATTGAGCCACAAAAAAACCCATTATTAATAGTAACATTTAAAATATTTGACAGATGGAATGCACACAGTAATATGTGTGTAAAATATGATAGAATGTCATCTGTGCATATATCCTACACTTCCCCTAACTCGTATCCTAACTTGGTAAAATCTCTCTTCCAAGATCTGTTTGAGAGGAGAACTTTGGTGGAGAAACTACAGGTGAAAGACCTGGGCCCAGATCAGTCTGACCTCGCAATCAGACAGCAGGCTAGCAAGAAGGAGAAGCAATACATCTCTCGTAACTGGTAGACCAGTAAGGCCTGGCTAGCTGGATGCAGTCATTGTTTTCCGTGCTTGCTTTTAAAAAACATAGTGGACCAATCCAACATGGATGGTTACGGGAGTGAGGGATACTAAGCACCGGTCTAAGAAAGTAAGGAAACATGAGAACATCAGGGCAGAGTGACGGCCACAGGATTACGGTGAGGAAACACAATGAGGAGGTGGTTAAAAACCGACACATTTTATCCGAAATACTCGATTGTGTGAAGTTTTGTGGGGCTTTTGAGTCGGCCTTGCATGGGCATGACGAGACTGACTAATCGGACCACCCTGGCATTTTCAGGGAATTGGTGGATTTTGTTGCCTCCCTAGACAGTGTGCTGCAGGAGTACCTGCTAACTTATCACTTTAAAGGCATGCCAGGAGACTGTAACGTTACAAAACGAGCTGTTGGACTGCATGCTATTAGTGCTATAGAATTACATTCTGGAGAAAGTAAAGAGCAGTGATTTTTTCGCCATTCAAGCAGTTACGAGGCGAATGACATTTCCACCCACTGCCAGCTGGTGCTTGTGCTAAGCTACATCAAAGCCAACCGTAACAGGCAAGAGCGTTTTTTTGAGTTCATTACCAATATTTACCGACAACATTGCTACATCACTTCAAATGGACAATGAATGACCAGGTATCAAGCAGATGTACTCAAACTTTGATCGGACCATCATTAGCCCTTCAGACTCCCATGCTTATGTCCATTCAAGTGTCTGAATAGCAACTTAACACCACTAACTACACTTCATGTTTACTTATCCTGAGCGTTACCTCCCTATTGGTCTCCTCAATAAAACAAGGGCCGTAAGGGCATATCAAGAAATATACATTTTCTATTAAATGTTTTATATTATACTGAATTCGCCTGTGTGGGTGACCAAAATAAGATGTACTGATGTGTTTGTCAAGGTTTTATTTATTGCTTTATGTATAATAAAATAATTGTTAAATATTTAACTGCAAAGCAGTAATACCTTTTTGATATATTCACTTTTTTTTGCATTAAATCATACTGGGATGTTTGCTGAAAGTGACTGGATGTGGCACAGCCCTACCTAGAACATTTTCCACTAGTCGCCACTGAATGAACCACAGGTAACTGCTTTACCTGGGTGCATGTGTTTGTGTGTGTCAAAAGTCTAAGGGTTAGAACGTCAATACAATTTACAATTATTTCAAATTCAAAGTCCTTTATTGGCATGAATGTGTCAACAACAATGTTGCCTAAGCATCAAAATATGATTTGTCCAAATTTCCAAAACAGCACACAATAACAGTAATATGAAATTTAACACAACATTAAGATATATATGTGTGTGTGTGTATATATACACACACACACATACAGTGTATCCTATGTATGTAGTGGGCAAACCGTGTAATTACAACAATCCGGGTCCATCACATGATGCACACTGGCCCAAAAAGACTTTCCCCTATAGACTGACATTGGTGGTTGTAAAACTAGATACATTTTTTTGAGGATCACAACCCCTGCAAAATGACTTGTTTCATTATCAGAATTTGATCCAGTCAGTCTGATAACATTTGGAAAGCTGCTCAATTGTTCTTCTGGATCCATCCTCTTCACTTATGTTTTACAATCGTCATTTTGTCATCATAATTGTATATACTGTGATCTGCTGTTGTGAATCTATTCTGTACACACATCTATTGCATGTCTGTCCGTCCTGGGAGAAGGATCCCTTCTCCTGTTGCTCTTTCTGAGGTTTCCTCCATTTTTTCCACTGTTCAAAGGAGAATCTAGAGAGATGGAGGTCTGCTCTGGAAAACAGAGGAATGAAGCTTAGCCGCAGTAAGACAGAATACATGTGTGTCAATGAGAGGGACCCAGGTGGAACGGTGAGGTTACAGGGAGCTGAGGTGAAGAAGGTGCAGGACTTTAAGTACTTAGGGTCAACGGTTCAGAGCACTGGAGACTGTGGAAAAGAGGTGAAGAGGCGAGTGCAAGCAGGTTGGAACGGGTGGAGAAAAGTGTCAGGTGTGTTGTGTGATAAAAGAGTATCAGCAAGAATGAAAGGAAAGGTGTTCAAGACGGTGGTGAGACCAGCGATGTTGTACAGCTTAGAGACAGTGGCACTGAAGAAAAGACAAGAGGCAGAGCTGGAGGTGGCAGAGCTTAAGATGTCGAGGTTCTCTTTGGGAGTGACGAGGATGGACAGGATCAGGAACGAGTACATCAGAGGGACAGCTCATGTTAGATGTTTCGGAGATAAAGCCAGAGAGGCCAGATTGAGGTGCTTTGGTCATGTTCAGAGGAGAGACTGTGAATATATTGGTAGAAGGATGCTGAGGTTGGAGCTGCCAGGCAGGAGGTCTAGAGGAAGACCAAAGAGGAGATTTATGGATGTAGTGAGAGAGGACATGAAGTTAATTGGTGTGAGTGAAGAGGATGCAGAGGACAGGGTTAGATGGAGGCGCATGATTCGCTGTGGCGACCCCTGAAAGGGAGCAGCCGAAAGGAAAAGAAGAAGAAGAAAGGGTTTTTGGATAGGTTTTTCCTTATTTGAACCAAGGGTCTAAGGACAGAGTGTGTCGTATGATATACAGATTGTAAACCCTTTTAAGGCAAATTGTGATATTGGGCTTTTCAAATAAAAAGGAATTTAATTGATTTGAAAGTCTGGAAGAGTTGCATGATTAAATAATTGTATCCTCCTTCAAATTAGCAGAGGACTAAACTGGAGGTTTCTGAAGTCTCTGTTATGCATTCATTCAGGTAAAAAAATTAGAGCGGGAAGTGGCTTTCTTTGGTTTCATATACCAATGATAAAATTTTGACTATTAGAGAGAAAATTAATCACGTCCTGCCCTCAGCTGGTGCCAACCGATCTTCGAGCATAGAGGCGTTGGAGGGAGCTGTGAAACCTGATGTGTACTTGGACTGCTTCTCTCCTGTCGACTTTATTCAACTAACATCGACAATTTCTTCATCTAAGCCTTCGACCCATGTCTCTTAGACCCAATTCCAACTAGGCTGCTTAAAGATGTTCTACCATTAGTTAGTACGTCTTTTGTAGATATGATCAATTTGTCTTTACTGACAGGTTATGTACCTCAGTCTTTTAAAGTAGCTGTTATTAAACCTCTCCTTAAAAAGCCCACACTGGATCCAGGGGTTTTAGCCAACTATAGACCTATATCTAACCTTCCCTTTATCTCTAAGATCCTTGAAAAAACTGTTGCTAATCAGTTATGTGACTTTCTAAATAACAATAGTATATTTGAGGATTTCCAGTCAGGTTTTAGAGTGCATCATAGCACAGAAAAAGCACTGGTGAAAATTACAAATGACCTTTTAATTGCATCAGACAATGGACTTGTCTCTGTACTTGTCTTGCTAGATCTTAGTGCTGCATTCGATACCATTGACCATCAAATTCTATTACAGAGACTGGAACATTTAATTGGAATTAAAGCAACCGCGTTAAGCTGGTTTAAATCCTATCTATCAGACCGATCTCAGTTTGTTTATGTTAACGATGAATCATCTGAGCACACCAAAGTTAGTCACGGAGTTCCGCAAGGTTCTGTGCTTGGACCACTTCTATTTACTTTAAATATGCTTCCTTTGGGCAATATTATTAGAAAGCACTCCATAAAGTTTCATTGTTACGCAGATGATACCCAGTTATATTTATCGATTAAGCCGGATGAAACTGATCAGTTAGTTAAACTTCAATCATGCCTTAAGGACATAAAAACCTGGATGACCAGAAATTTTCTGATGTTAAACTCGGACAAAACTGAAGTTATTGTACTTGGCCCCGAACGCCTCCGAGACTCACTGTCGGCAGATCTAATTGCTCTAGAGGGCATTGCCCTGGCCTCCAGCACCTCTGTGAGGAACCTAGGAGTTATCTTTGATCAGGATCTATCCTTCAACTCCCACATGAAGCAAACCTCACGGACTGCCTTTTTTCACCTACGTAACATTGCCAAAATCAGGCACTTCCTGTCTCGAAATGATGCAGAAAAAATAATCCATGCATTTGTTACTTCAAAGCTGGATTACTGCAATTCCATATTATCAGGCAGCCCGAAAAAGTCCCTTAAGATTCTCCAGTTGATTCAGAACGCTGCAGCACGTGTACTGACAGGAACTAGGAAAAGAGATCATATTTCTCCAATATTATCTTCTCTGCACTGGCTCCCTGTGAAATCCAGAATAGAATTTAAAATCCTTCTCCTCACCTATAAAGCTCTTAATGGTCAGGCACCGTCGTATCTTACAGAGCTCATAGTGCCTTATTACCCCACTAGAACACTGCACTCTCAGAATGCAGGGTTTCTTGTGGTTCCTAGAGTCTCCAAAAGTAGAATGGGAGCCAGAGCCTTTAGCTAGCAAGCTCCTCTCCTGTGGAATCAGATCCCAGTTCGGGTTCGGGAGGCAGACAACATCTCCTCATTTAAGAATAGGCTAAAGACTTTTCTCTTTGATAAAGCTTATAGTTAGGGCTGGCTCAGGAGAATCCTGAACCATCCATTAGTTATGCTGCTATAGGCCTAGACTGTCGGGGGACTTCCCATGATGCACCTCTCTCTCTTCACCTCTGTCCTCCTCTCCATCCGTATGCATTCTCATCCCATAGATGCATGTCACTAACTTGACTTCTTCCCTCTCCCGGAGTTTTGTGCTTTGTCGTCCGTCTCTTCTTTCTTAGTGTCACTTTCAGCAGGTATTTCAGTGTCCGGAGATGTATCTGGATCGGTGACTATGGCAACCTGCTGGGGCAGTGTTGCTGTGTCTATGGTGCAGCGGACGAGTGGCTCGGGTCCTGCTAGTTGGGCTCCACCTGGAGCTGCTCGGTTGTCCGTCTGGACCCATCATCTTCCCTTATGTTTTACCACCTAAACATTTCTAACATAATAATATATATATATATATATGTACAACAATTTTGCCATCATGGCTGTATATGTTATAGTTTTGATGCTATAAATCTATTCTGTACTTACGACATCTATTGCATGTCTGTCCGTCCTGGGAGAGGGATCCCTCCTCTGTTGCTCTTCCTGAGGTTTCTAACATTTTTTTCCCCTGTTAAAAGGATTTTTTTTGGGTAGTTTTTCCTTAATCGAATCGAGGGTCTAAGGACAGAGGGTGTCGTATGTTACAGATTGTGAAGCCCTTTGAGGCCAATGTGATTTGTGATACTGGGCTATATAAATAAAATTGAATTGAATTGAATTGAATTGAATATACCACTGAGCAACTTTCATAGGAATGAATGATGCTCCGCATCCGACACTGTATCCAATTCTCTTTATACATCCATGAGTGTGCTGATGAATGGTCTATGTTTAGGGAACGATAAAGGAGTACACTAGTCATATTGACATGAATCTCCAATTAACAGTACTGTTATGGATCATATGTAGAAACAGAGTCATTCACCCACTATTTCCCCAGATTATTTTCCTGTTTCCTGAAGTAACTTGCATTTAATATAAAAATAGATTAAGTTGGTCCCCAAGTCCACCACAGAGGACATTTACTAAAAGGTCAAACTTTTGGCTTGTCACTGAAAAAGTGCTAAAATGTTGCTGAAACAAAATAGACAAATGAATATCAATGGCAAAGCCAGATGTCCCAGTAGTACATGTTTTAACACTGTAAACTACATTTATGGAAGCCTATAAGGGACCATATTAAAATGAAAATGGAAAAGCGGTTTGACATTTAATTTTCAAAGTCGCTGTGGGCCTACAACCTGATTTTCCATTTATGCAAGCATTATTTAAGTCACAATTAAAATTAAAAGGAAATTTTCTAACAATGTCTAACATGACATTTAATTTTCAAAGACTAACTTGCTGTACAGTGGACAATATTAAAATGCAATAAGAGATACAGCGCCCCCAGTCTATTGCATTTACAATTTAATGTCTTCTCATCAGGGCAGGTCTTCAGTTAGGACATTACTTCCTCGTTCAGTGACTTGATTAATTAATATTTACAAGTTCTACCTACCGACCTAAGCCAGCTTTATGCGCCAAACTGAAATAGCAGTGTTTGTCTGTCACTGGGCAGTGCTTGGCTGGTGCAGGAAATAACTAAACTAAAACTAACTAAATCCCTACAGGGCGAATTTTACTGCTGTAAGGCCTCTGCAGCCTCTTGGAGGAGCAGCGCTACAGACTTCGTCATCTGCAATGGCCGCGAAAGTCAGGTTCCGGTAAGAAGTCGATGGTGTCGTGCCTACAGAGAATTATTGATTATTGAGTACTAACTGAAGACCCGCCTTGATTAGAGGACTGACTGATTTTGTATTCCATTGATCTTCCCCTCAGTTACCTCCAAATATGAATGTATTGCACATTTTCTCTGAATAAGAGCTTGAAAGTGAAGAAACATTTGATGTGAGTGGTTGCAGTTAAGATTTTTCTAGAATTAGGTAAATATAACATCACAACAAACAATACAACAAACCTTAACTAGTTTTACTCAACACTTATTTGAGCCCAACTATGTCAACACTTACAACATGAACATTCAAATGTGAAATTTGTCAACAGACAAAAATACAAACATTAAGCCTTCTAACATTCTATTTTCCCTTTTATTACTACCAAATTAAATAACTCTTTTCAGGACACGCCCTGGAAAATATGAGGAAATTACAGGCCTGTAAAGTGTTACCAAATTCTTTTCAACCTCTTCTCCCACTTCAGAAGAATGGGACACAAACAAACTGTATGTGCACATGCTTTGATTGACATAACAACACACTATGACAATACTACTAACTCATTTTGCTCATAAGGTATATTGATATGCTGACTGACAGCAAGATACACTGAATAAATTGTAATGTGAAAGCGCTATGTACATTGTACAATTATCATATTAAAGTGTGTGTATGACATATCGTCTATTGAACTATTGAAGTGGTTTCTGCCATAATATAATTGTTCTCTAGAAACAAGTGTGTCTCTTTTTGATAAATATTGTGGTGACTTTGGGCAATATGTGGCAAAAATTCCACATCAAAAAGTCCACAAAATCTGACATGGTTTTGGGTTTATGTTCAGTTATTTCCTGTTTTATTTTGATATAGTCTTCTTTCCTCATGTGTCTGCTAGTGTGTTACTTCCAGCCCTTGATTGCGTTGGTTGTTTTTACCTGTGTCTCGTTGGCCCCCCTTACCAAAGAGTAATTTGTACCACATACGACACCCTCTGTCCTTAGACCCTTGATTTGAATAAGGAAAAACTACAGAAAAAAAATTATAGAAACCTCAGAAAGAGCAACAGAGGAGGGATGCAATAGATGTCGTGTGTACAGAATAGATTCACAACAGAAAATCATAGTATATACAACTATAATGACAAAATTTAGGTTAGAAAACGTAAGTGTAAAGGACGGACCCAGAAATCATAGTAGCAGCCAGGTGAAGCCCACCAAGCAGGACCCTAGCCACACACCTCCCCTCCACCACAGACACAGCAGCACTGCCCCAGCAGGTGGCCCGCAATCAAAGATCCAGACTCCGCATCTCCGGAGGCAGAAATACCTTCTGAAAGTGACAGTAAGAAAGATGAGAGGGCACTGATCCTCAGATGTGTTAAGTGTTCCAGCCTTTTGCCTGTGTGTTTCTTGGATATTTTCTGTGTACCATGGATTCTAGCTAATTTTTTGGATTTTCTACCTGCCCCCCTTGATCTCTACCAGTAAATCTGTCAGCTTTTTGTTTCCCCAATAAATTGTTGAACTGCTCCTGCTCTGCCAGTGTGTCTGCATTTGGGTGTAGTCCCTTGTATCCCTGAATACCTGTTTGACATCTAACAAAATCGCTCACAACTCATGCCATAACTAAGGCCATAACCTAAGGCCATAACCTGTGGTGTGAGGTCACATGTAGACTTTGCTTCATTTTAAAGTGTCACAAGCAAATTAGTTTGGGAATCACTGTCAGAAACCTCCTTCTGGGAGGGTTGTCCTGTTACGGGCATCACCTCGATAAGGAACTGAGGGCATGACTCACTGCCTCTCCTCCTCTGTTTTGTATCTTCAAGGCGAGTATAGCGCAGCCACCCCTAACTCTCTCTCCATTTCTTTCTTTTTGTGAGTGTCTCTCCCTCCGAAGACGCAGGGAGCTGGAGAGCTTTCTATTTATAGAGTCCTACCAGCCTGTTCAGCCTCCCCCTTTGGCACAAAGAGTTACACCCACAGGCACGCACAAAGCATCCGTGGACAGCACACATGAAAACACAACACACAGGGCAAATGCAAAGAAAGTGAATTCATGCATTCATGAACAAATGCAGGCATAAAAATGTCAAGTACAAAGAAAAGCCTAATAAAAACCCAGAATCACACATCATAGTGCACAGACTGTAGCATTAATAATGCAGGGATTCTTAGTGAAGAAAGAGGAACACTCACTGTAATGGATAGAGGGGGAGGGGACTTCTACAATGCAGCATGACAATTACCCATCCATTTCTTGATGTGCCCGGTTTGTTTGTGTGTGTGTGTCTGTAGTAATGATAATTTGTCACTCATCCATTTAGGCTATCACATTCAGACACATCTACCACAGGTAAACACTAAAAATACTACGTTGTTGCAGCTACAACAATCTGCATTCTTACGTGATCTTGTTTGTCATGTCAGCATTCGATGGACAGTTGCATTTATGCTTGTATGTGCATGTCATAGTGCAGATTTACATTAAACTAATGTTCTACAAAGTAAGCAGTGGTTTAACGAGCATTTCTGTGTTTTGTATGCTTTTGCCCATTGTAAGTACCCTGTGGAGTTTCCAATCACAACAACAACAACAATCACAGTTGTGTTTACATTCAGTGTTTCTCACCAAAGCACTCAGGCCTCTAGTTTCATGGTGGTTCCCTGAATAACACTTCTATAAATAGGGACATAAGGGGATATGTTTACAGGGACATAAACATATCTGATAAATTCAGTGCTTTTGCAGTAACATACTTACACCTGCAATAATGTACCAGGTTACGTATGTAACCATGGTTCTCTGATAGGGAACGAGACGCTGCGTCAGCTGATGCTATTACATTTACATTTAGCAGACGCTTTTATCCAAAGCGACTTACATATGAGAACATTCATAAACCGAAGGCGCAGCTTCGGGAGCATTTTTGGAGGTCAGTATTTTGCTCAAGGATACTTCGACGCATGGCTGGGGGATTGAACCGCTGAATTTCCAATTGGCAGGCAACCGTTCTGCCGGGAACGCCTTCAGTGTGACTGCCTCTGAATCTCTGTATCAACTTAGACCAATCTTGATTGGGTTTAACGTCAACACGTGATGCACGCCGGCGGAACAAGAAGTATAAAGGTAGCCGGCTTCACTGTTGTCGTCAGCCTTCTGATCGACTGAAGCAAGCCGCTTACAGGCATGCCGGAAGTATGGCAGAGAGACGCAGCGTCTTGTTCCCTATCAGGGTACCATGGTTACATACGTAACCTGGTACGTTCCCTTTCAAGGGAACTTCAACGCTGCTTCAGCTGACGCTATGGGGAACGCAGTACCAACTCTGCCATGCTGAAGGGATGGATGTGAAGCCAGCAGGGCACACTTCAGGACAAGAGAGCCACAGACCCCAGATTATTTAAGCGGTCTAGGTCTAAAATCTCACAAAGGTGTGAGGCAAGAACCATCCTGCAGCATCTCATATATCGGAGAGGGGGGTTCTCGACCACCAAGCTCTGGAGGATGCCATACTCCATGTGGAGTGAGCTCTTATTGACAGAGGTGAAGGCAAACTGCACACCTCGTATGCCGAAACGACAGCCTCAACTATCCACCTGCTAATAGTGTGTTTGGCAGCCGGGCAGCCCTTAGGAGAGGGCCCGAAGCATACCAGCAATTGGTCTGAATTGCGCCACTGGGATGTCCTCCGGACATAAAACTCCAGGGCTCTGACCGGACAAAGCAGTTGCAGCCTACCTTCCTGTTCCGCCGACTCTGAAGGAGGATGGAACGCCTGCAGGACTACCGGCCGGGCCACCTCAGTGGGTACTTTAGGTACATAACCCGGCCTGGGATGCAGGATGGCTCTTACTGCACTTAGAACTATCTCCAGGTTAGCAGGAGCCACCGACAGGGACTGCAGATTTCCCACTCTCCTGAGAGAAGTCATGGCCAGCAGAAATGCCTGTCTGATGCATCGTCCAGTGGCTCGAACGGTGCATCCAGCACCACTGTCAGATCCCACGGAGGGACTCTGACTTGAACCGGAGTCCTCATCCTCAAGGTGCCACAAAGGAAACTGGTAACAAAGCGGTGCTTCCCAAGCGAGTAGGCATCCACCAAACTGGAATGCTGCAATCGCAGCCACATACACCTTAAGTGTAGCAGGGAAGAGTCCAGCCGAAAACTGGCTTTGGAGGAACTCCAGCACTGAAGCCATTGGGCAGTGAACTGGGTCAAGATGGCGCTCCAGGCACCATGTAGTGAAAATTTTCCACTTGCCCGCATACAGTTTCCTCGTGGAGGGGGCTCTAGAGTGTAAGATGGTCTCAACTACTTCGGTAGAGAGACCGGCAACTCGGAGGTGGTCCCCCTCAGGGGCCAGACCCACAGCTTCAACCTCCCCGGCTGGGGATGGAATATTTTGCCTTGGCCCTGCGAAAGCAGGTCCCTCCTGACAGGAATCTCCCACGGGGGGCCGTCCAGGAGTTCTACCAGGCCCGAGAACCAGATTCTATCAGCCCAGACCCGGGCCACGAGCAGCAGCTCGGTCACGGCTGTGCCATGGCATCCAGCCCCAGGGGCGCTGGATACACAAGGGAGAACCAGAGGGGGCATTGAGCGTTGTCTGGGGACGCGAACAGGTCCACTTGTGCTCTGCCGAATCTCCTCTATATCATCTGCACTGTCTCGGGGTACAGTCTCCATTCCCCGGGCCTCGGCCCCTGCCTCGACCGGATGTCTGCTCCCACATTGAGGTACCCAGGTATGAAAAGTGCTCTGAGAGAGAGCAACTTCCCCTGGGACCACAAAAGGATCTGGCGCGCCAGTCTGCACAGAAGGCACGACCTCAGACCGCCATGTCGATTTATGTAGGAGACCACCGCTGTGTTGTCGGAGCGCATGCACCTGCGTGTAACCTTGATTAGGCGAAAAGGAGCTTGTAACCTTGTCGGATAGTGCGCAAACGCCAGTGCAACACGCCGGGTCAAGCTTCTCAAGGGGAACCAACCGCTCGAGGCTGGTGCCTGGGGGACCTGGAGTGGTGGCCTCGGTTACCCGAAGCGCTGCAGTGGCGGGAAATCCCCGAGGATCGGCATGTTCATGCCTGACCGCCCCCCGAACCTGCATTGTGAGAGCTGCGGTACCCTGAAGCGCTGGAATGGCGGGATTTAACCAGAAAAGAGCGTCTACAGGCCTCAGTATGGGACGCAACTCTGGCCTGACTGCTGCACAGCCGTGCAGGTCGAAAGGCAGCGGTTGGGAGGGGCACGCTGGGCCACACTCGCTTTCTGAGCCAGTATGTAAGAGCTGCGAGATTTCGAAAGCTGAGGTGGTCAACCCTCAGCTCAGGCCCGAGACCTCTGGTGACGGGGGCTAAACCGCCGTCTTTGCATGGTGGAGCTCCGTCCCATCCTCGGATGTGAGGGCCCTGCCAAAGTCGAGGTTCTAGGCAGGTCGGCTGGGCACACCCGCACACATGCCATGGCGTGCAGACATGCCAAGCCTGACCCGCTGCCCCGTATGCCTTCTAAAGTCAATGTAGTGTGACAAGACCTACTAGGCAATGTCTGGGTCTTAAGGGAGGACATGGCGTAGGCGATAAAACGCGCCAGCGTCTCCCCGCCCTAGCCTTTCTCCTTGCACCCAGAAGATCCAGAAGAACGGCAGGTCCCGACTTGGGCGTGGAGGTGTGGCTAGAAGGAAACACTCACCGAGCTACTCCCGTGATGAGTGTCCTGCTGCTCCGCTGGCCAGGCGATATTGAGCCTAGACACCATTTTCAATCTCTTGGGAAAATCCCCTCCAGCAGCTCCTCATGATGCAGTCACCACCTTCCGCGCTCAGGACATCCAGGTCCTCGGAACTGGATCCTCTCTGTGTGGGCTCCACATCCAGGGTGGAAGACGCTGCAGGCTCAGCCTGGCTTCCGGATCCCGAATGCGGGTAGACTGTTTCAACAAACAACAAACAGTCAGTTGAGAGCAGAGCGTCTTATTTCTCCTCAGAGAGGGCATTTACCTTGCTCACAGTCACCCCTCAGGGCTGACAGAGCCTGCTCTCTGTGCAGACAGCAGACACAAAGTGTGTGGCCTCTGAACACGTCCCCCGTTCCGGTCGGAAGAAGCCGCGATGCGGGCTTCCGGTCCCGAAAAAGGGTGGGAATTAGCAGATGAGCCGTGTCCTCCCGTTCCCTTTCTCGTTGCCAGGCTGCCGCAGCAGCTGCGGGACCTGCACCAAGAGGAGCGAGCTCCCGAGGAGCCGCTCATGCTACTCACGGTCAAATTCGAGGGCTGACAGAGCGAGCTCTCAACCCAAAAAAGCCAATCAAAACACGTGAGTTGTTGTTGGGGATAATCCGCGGGCAGGGAGGAAGCACTGCCAAAACTGCTTCACACTCGTCATTTCCACAGAGACCCAGCGCACTTGCTGAAGATCAGATGACTGACGACAACAGTGAAGCCGGCTCCCTTTATACTTTCGGTTCCGCCGGCGTGCGTCACGTGTTGACGTTAAACCCAATCAAGATTGGTCTAAGTTGATACAGAGATTCAGAGGCAGTCACCCATAGCATCAGCTGACACAGCGTTGAAGTTCCCTTGAAAGGAAACCAATGTTTTTGTCCACTCAGGGGCAGCAGAAGGAAGTTGTGAACACAACATTGACATATAATCACCTTTTAGTTGATTTGGTGAAGTTGTTAGGAAACAGATGCTTATTTACACATCTAGCAGTTACATTATCATTAATTTGGAGTAGTGTTTGTGTTCACCTGATGAATGCAAGTCCAATATTCACACTATTTTAAATTAGTTTTTGGTGTCTACCAACTCCTGAGAGAAATATTTGTCTGTTTATCTACTAAATGCCCCTCGATGTTCACCATCTAGTCTCTAATTGTGTCTGTCTGCTGTTTGGTGCTGAGCAGGTGGTGTACAGTGGGGTTTTAGAGCTTTATTCGTTGAAAACAGCTGCCTGCTAAGGCCGAAAATGACACTATGAGAGAGTTGAGAGTGAACCAAAACAGTAAATTTGTGGGCAGAACAGCAATAATCTGAAACTCATTATAAAGCTCCGTAAAGCTGAGGCTGCAGATTCCACTGATAATTATCTCTCGGTTCATCACTATAGTGACCCCTTTCACATTATCACATTGTCTTCAACTGTCATTTGATACATTGTTATTTTAAAAATATTGATTATAGTCACTTTAACATTCTTGCAATTTCTATATATTTTATATAAATGTTTTACTCCTAAAGAAACTTATGATCTGACATGTTTTAACAGATTTTCTGACAACCAACATGGTAAATGGACTCTGCTTGTATGGACTAGCACCTTATAGTCTTCAGACTACTCAAAGTGCTTTCACACTACATATCACATTCACACACTCAAGAGCTAACTGCCCATCAGTAGAAAGTGATCTAATCATTCTCACACACCGAAGGGGTTCAGTATTTTGCTCAAGAACTTCAACACGAAAACACAATATTTAATGCTGCTTTCTGCTTTATAATGCATATAATCACGTTTATGGATTGGAAGTTTTCCTCTACATTATGTACATGATTTATTGTGTAGATGAAACCCAGATTATGTTAAAAAACATTAGAATTCAAGCACATTCCTAACCTTGTAAACAGTTAAAATTAAGCATTTACCAAACGTTTAAGGCTTTGTATGAACCCTGTACATATGTAAGAGGCAGGTTCAGAGGTTGTGAGAGTTCAGTTCTTACCTTTGAGTGAACTTCAATGTACACGCAACCTACACAAGGTTGGACATGTAGTATGGTGCAAAACGGTTAGCAAAGTGAGAACAATGGCTCAATGCTCACCATCCAGAGCCCTCTAGTCAAGGTGTCTCCTGAAACCATAATTAATAAAACATATGACATAAGTCTTTTTTACCCATGCCATTTTTTGTCTTTGATCTTTTAGTAAATGGACTGTACTTGCTTTTCGACTTCTCAAAATGCTTTCACACTACATATCACGTTCACCCACTCATGGTAGGTGCTAACTGCCCATCAGTACAAAGTAATCTAACTTTCACACACACTCACACGCCAAAGGCACATCCCTCAGGAGTAATTTGGGGTTCGGTTTCTTGCTCAAGGACACTTTGACACATGGGCTGGAGGAAGCTGGGATCAAACTCTGACCTTCCGATTGGTGGACGATCCACTCTGCCACCAAGCCACAGTCGCCAATGGTTTGTGCTTAGTTAGTTTTTTGTTTGTTTTGTTTTTTGTTTTAGTTGGTTTTTCCTTCTCATGGGAAAATAATAAAAGTGAATCTGTCAGAGAGTATTCCAACCATGAAAAAACACTTACCATAAAACTTAACTTAATAGCTCAGGCTTTTATTTGCTTCAATCACTGAACTCAACCTGCCTATATTTGGGAAAGGCCTTTAATTCCTTTCACACAAAACCTTTGCTCAGCAAAGAGGGGAAATATCAAATTGTTTATTTAAACCAGTATGAATATTACTTTTATAAAAATCAGGCTATTGAATAACATAAATTCCAAATCATTCATTTGATCAAGCTCTGAGAGACAGTGCTTCTAGGCCAATCTCATCCACAGAGAGACAGAGAGAGAGCCCCCTATTAAAATAGCCTACCTTACAAAGGCTGAAAGCCAAAGGTTACCTTATTGCAACTTGGATTAATTTTAATGAAAAAATGTTTTGATTCTTTTTAAGGGTGGACCCTCATGGACTAAAGACATGACATCTTTCTTGTTTACCATTTCGGTAAATCTGAATGAATTATACTTTGGTGCTCATGGTTTTCCTAAAATGAACTGAACGATTGAATTGTGAAGAATATAACCAGCAGTACTTGCTTTATATTGCATACATTTCCGTCTATGTTTATTGTTTTGCACAAAAATACCAGAGCAAATTCCTTGTATGTGTAAACCTACTTGGCAATAAAACTAATTCTGATCTAAAGATGTGTAGCATGTCAATATTGACAAAAGGTTAAACATTTATCTTTGTATGCGCGATCTAAGCAGCTTATAACTTGCTCAAGAAGACGGCCCGGTGGGCTTTAAGAGGTTTTATACATCCAAAGAACTTCTATTAAAAACCAGACCTGGCATTTAATTAATTGGGACCTGGGTTTTATTTTTCAAAATGTGTCACTCGGCCAATAAAAGGGACTCTGATTTTAATTACTGTTTACAAACAATGAGATTCTTCTGGGGTTAGTGTCTCTTTAAGGCAGGGGGAGTCAACATACATTCAGTGGTAGAGAAGCACTGCGATGCAGTGACAGCTGCGATGACTTAGACAAGATGGGCAGGCAAGATACAACAGTGGATTTGGGGAAACTAATACACTGTTTGACACCAAAGGAGCTTGAAACATCAGCCACCTGACACTAATGTTCCTCAGACTTTTTGAAAATATGTCATTATTTGGGTTTTAAGAATTCTAATGATCATATTCAAAACTATGTGAAGATGAATGAATTAGTGTTTACTAATGCACAAACAGACAAACGTGCGCTCGCATAAGAGCACGCACTGCAGTGAAGATGACTCAGCCACTGGCGCTGCCATGGAAACACTGCCTCTTTGCAATCAGTCACTTAGTAACTATGCAGTTGCTGAGGAAGGAATTGGAGTGTAGGGGTGTGTGTGAGAGTGTGTGTATGACTGGCTAGTTCATTGAGTGGATACCAAAATTTGTGAAATTCTGAACAAATAACTTTTGAAATGCACTTGGGCTTTGTCAAGATGGTTCGATCAGTTGTCTATTAATTCATTAATTCATTAATTTATTTGAAAATACCATAGAAAGATAAGAATTTTGAGAGAGAGGAAATGAATGGAAAACCTGAGCGCAAAGATACAAACCCGTGTTAAACCTACAAGAACAACTTTTTCTGATCCACCAGTTGTCATAGAGTGACAGGAATCATACAGTCACCTTATCATCATTAGCATGTTACAACAGGAGTCAGCAACACTATAGATATTCACCAAATTTTTTTTCTCAAATAAATCTCTTTTATTTTTATTGTGTAAACTCTGATAATTATATTCTATGATGGCTCTATCAGTAACCAGCACACTGCTGTGATCCTCACAAATGTAGAGTGTAGTGTGAATAAGCGGAATTTCTCTCCCTCCACAGAGAACTGAGTTACTTTGACCATAAGACCACTGGGTCAAGAAGCAAGCCTGCAAGGACTAATGTAGGACATTTATGGAAGGTTTAGTGACAACAATTTACGACAGGATGGGCATGGCATCGACCTTGGGCCGACCCTCTAAAGGGGCAGTATCTGTTACACCTGTCCCTGGGACATCCTCTTCAATTCCCTAACTAATGCCTCTCCTGGAGCAGCCTCTCTCTACCTCTCCTTCTCTTGTCGTGGATGATTTCAATAATCCTGTAACCTGCCTGTGCACTTAGTATAGTGATTAACACCAATTATGTTGTTGTGTATAACACTACAAGTGACACTTTATATGTAAGAAATGATATATAAAGAGCATTTAAAGTGCAGAACGGATACGGCATAATGCCACAGATTGAGGAGACGGGATAAAGGCGGCCTAATTATCGTTGGATGCCACGTCGTCTCTCACAACCCCAATGCTGCCCACCAAGCCCCCTGCGGCGTTACATCTTCTTTGGTGGGCAAGGCGTACATGGCGGCAACCCCGCATGTCTTGTCGTGACCCTGTGAGGTCCGCTCTCTCTGGAGACGCCGTTCAACCATTTCAGGACACCAACGCTGCTCCGCGGAATCGATCAGACACCAGCCGAGGGAGGCTGGCTCCTCCTGAGAAGAGTTGCTAGTCACCTCACAGTGGGTGGGGTGCACTGTCCGCGAGGGGCACAGGCTTCTGGTGCAGGTTATGGAGCATAAAGTTCAAGTCCTATAGTTGGCATGTTGTAGTTCCAATGGATGGACAGTTAGGCCCCGTTGTAGATCTTTCGTTGGCCGAACCAGTCTGAGGAAACTTGGGTTGGTCTTTCTGTATCCTTATCCTGATGGTCGGTTGGCAGGCAACCGTTCTCACCAAGCCACAGCAGCATATACACCTATACATATATACTTTAAATGTAGCGGGGAAGAGTCCAGCCGAAAACCAGCTTTGGAGAAACTCCAGCACTGAAGCCACTGGGCAGTGAACTGGGTCAAGTTGGCGCTCCAGGCACCACATTGTGAAAATCTTTCACCTGCCCACATGCAGTTTTCTAATGGAGGGGGCTCTAGAGTGTAAGATGGTCTCAACTACCTCGGTAGAGAGACCGGCAGCTCAGAGGTTGTCCCCCTCAGGGGCCAGACCCACAGCTTCAACCTCCCCGGCTGGGGATGAAATATTTTGCCTTGGCCCTGCGACAGCAGGTCCCTCCTGACAGGGATCTCCCACAGGGGGCCGTTGGGGAGGGTTACGAGGCCCGAAAACCAGATTCTGGTGGGCCAGAACGGGGCCACGAGCAGCAGTTTCTTCTGGGCCCCTGTTCGGCAAATCTTCTCTAGAACCCCTGGGAGCAGAGCAATCGGGGGAAAAGCCTACAACCGTAGCCTCAGCCACATTTGCACCATGGCATCCAGGCCCAAGGGTGCTGGATACACAAGGGAGAACCAGAGGAGGCAGAGAGCGTTCCCCTGGGACATGAATAGGTTCACTTGTGCTCTGCCAAATCTCCTCCATATCATCTGCACTGTCTCGGGGTCTCCACACCCCGGGCCTCGGCCCCTGCCTCGACAGGATGTCCACACCCACATTGAGGTACCCAGGTTTGAAAAGTGCTCTGAGGGAGAGCAACTTCCCCTGGGACCACAAGACGATCTGGTGCGCCAGTCTGCAATGAGCGCGCGACCTCAGACTGTCTTGTCGATTAATGTAGGAGACCACCGCTGTGTTGTCGGAGCGGACAAGCACGTGGTGGCCCCTGAGGTCTGGAAGAAAATGCCGTAAGGCTAACAAGACCGCTCGCATCTCCAGGCAATTATGTGCCATTGGTGCGGCGTCTACCACAGACCTCGGGCTGAGCAGCCTTCCAAGACCGTGCCCTATCCCATGCTGGAGGCGTCCGTTGAGACTAGCGTGCGACGGTGATACGCTGTTCCCAGCACTGGGCCCTGGGTCAGGAACACCCGTTGTCTCCACCTGTCTAAGGCACGCATGTGGCTGCGTGTAACCTTGATTAGGTGGAAAGGATTGTCCCTCAGGGAAAATCGTGTGTCCCTGGGCCACCACTGCAGGTGCCTCATGTGCAGCAACCAATGCGGAATCACGGTGGATGCTGCAGCCATGAGGCCTGACAGTCTCTGAAACTGTAGTGCAGTGAGATGTCGACCTAGATGCACCCTGAACACCATGGTCAGGATTGTCTCGACTCATGCGGGAGACAGTTGTGCCCGCAGCGTAACTAAGTCTCACACTACTCCTAGGAACATGATCCTATGTGTTGGAGTGAGCATGCTCTTGCTCGCATTGAGCCTCAACCCCAAGCACCGCATGGGCGCAAGTACAACATCTTGGTACGAAATCTTGGTGACATCAGGTGATGAAGATCTAAAATGGGGCGCAAACCACCATCTCTCTTCGGGACTATGAAGTACCGGCTGAATAACCCGGTTTGCATCTCTCAGGTGGGGATTTGTTCTATGGCACAATTGTACAAGAGAGAATCTATTTCTCACTCCATCACCTGTGCTTGTACTCGGTCGACCCCTGCTTCCAAGATCCCTTGGAATCTTGGGGGGGTGGACCGGAACTGAAGCTTGTAACCTTGTCAGATGGTGCGCAAAACTCAGTGTGACACACCAGGTCAAGCTTCCCAAGCGAGCAGAAAAGTCCCTCAGGGGAAGCAACCGCTCGAGGCTGTTGCCTGGGGGATCTGGAGTGACAGCCTCGATTACCTGGAGCGCTGCAGCAGTCGGAAATCCCTGACCGCCCCCCGAACCTGCAATGTGAGAGCTGCAGTACACCAAAGCACTGGTACGGCGGGATTTAACTGGAAAGGAACATCTACAGGCCTCTGTAGAGGACGCAACTCTGGCATGACTGCTGCACAGCCGTGCAGTTCTAAAGGCAGCGGTTGTGCGGGATTCGCCACGCCCCAAAGTGCCACAGGCGGCAGGATTAGAAGGCTGAGCTCCCAAGGGCTCGATGGGGAAGAGGCCATGTGCTTGACCCTAATGGGGGAACTGGATCCTCGGAACTGGATCCTCTCTGTGCGGGCTCCACTTCCCGGGCAGAAGATGCCACAGACTCAGCGTGGGCTTCCCGGAAACCCAAATGGGGGTAGACTGTTTCAACAAACAACAACAGTCAGTAGAGAGCGGAGCGTCTTACTCCATCTCCTGTCTGCCAACAGTGTATGTTGCAAAGCTGTCACACCAATTGAGGCTGGCCAATAAGGACATGTCATACATCTTTCAGTGTAGGTCCCACCCACGAGAGAGTCAGTTCAGCAGCAATCAAAGCTTTCTGGTTCAAAAGCAAAACTTTTGGATTTGCATTGATACATTTTTAATCACAAAATAATTTTACTTGCAATAAAAAAACATTTATTGGAGCATCGATAGTTTTGCTCTCAAATCTATTTTTGTATTGCAGTGTGAGAAATTTTGCTCTCAAACCTATTCTGTTTGATTGCACCCTCATATCATTTAGTAGATGAAACTAGAAGAATGTGAATATACCTCTATATCCAGTAAATTGAACATAGTTTGCAAAATGCATGTTGAAAGGCCAGTGTGTGTTTGTTTGGGGGCTGTTTTCCCACTCCTCTTGCATTCGTTTGGCAGAAGACCAAGGAACACTGGTTGGCATGTGTTTTATTTTAACTTATTTCATTTGTGATGCATATGTATAGGCAGGTACAGCGGGGAAAATAAGTATTTGACACAAGTGGGCTTTTGACACAAAATTTCCACCAGATGTAGCCATCAAGCCAAATATTGAATTCATACAAAGAAATCAGAACATTTAAGTATACAAATTGAGTCATAATAAATAAAGTGAAATGACACACAGAATAACTATTGAACACATGAAGATAACAAGGTGCAAAATGGCATAGAAAGCCAGGAGATTACCTGAAATCTGTCAGTATTGAGAGAGAAACGCTGCCCCCTATCAGTACTAATTGATATCAGTTGCTTTAGTCCTAATTGATGGCCTATAAAGGCTTCTCATTACCCAGGAGGCACACAGGAAAGACTTCATGATGGGTAAAAGCAAAGAACTCTCTCAAGATCTTCGTAATCTTATCGTTGAAAAGCATTTTGATGGGCAAGGGGTACTGGCAGACTTCATAAGGCAGAATGAATGGAAAAAATGTACTGGGACATTCTGGATAAAATCTGCTGCCATCTACCAGAAAGCTGAAAATGAAAAGAGGGTGGACATTTCAGCAAGACAATGATCCCAAACACAAGGCCAAGGAAACAATGAAATGGTTTCAAAGAAAGGAAATCAAGTTGCTTGAATGGCCCAGTCAATCACCTGACCTAAATCCCATAGAAAATCTATGGAGAGAACTTAAGATCAAAGTTCATAAAAGAGGCCCAAGGAACCTTCAAGATTTAAAGACCATTTGCATGGAAGAATGGGCCAGAATCACTCCTGAGCAATGCAGACGACTGGTCTCTCCATACAAGAGGTGTCTAGAAGCTGTAATCACCAACAAAGGCTTTTCAGCAAAGTATTACATAAAGTGTGTTCAATACTTATTCCCTGTGTCATTTCACTGTATTTATTATGACTCAACTTGTATACTAAAATGTTCTGATTTCTTTGTATGAATTCAATATTTGGCTTGATGGCTACATCTGGCAAATGTGCCTAATTGTTTGCCTGCCTGGGTCTATTAGTTATTAGTCAGTGGATGACATCATGTGAACATGGATATCCTATTTATTCATATAAGCGTTCGGTATCTTTCACCAACTAAGAAGGCCATGCTTTAAAACATGGGAAAATTAGATGTGGTAAACTATTAATTCTTTTGAAAAAAAGGTAATGAAATAGGAATTAAGACAGGATAGATTTAGTATGGGAGGAGTAAAGTTTCAGGCCATAGACATTGGACACTGCGCCCCCCTTGACTGAAAAATATAAAACAAGAAGAAGCCCAGAGATGAGCCCTTAATTGTTATTGCACTTGTTTTTGCTTCTTTTCTTCCTCTTGGTTCCTCTTAGGCTAGTGGGCTACTCGCCTGGAAATCAACTGGATTCCTGAGCTGCACCGAACATGCTGAAGCCCAGCATCCAGCTAACTCTGAGAGAAAGAACTCAGGAAACTCTGAGCACTGCAACCACAACTCCATCACACTCAGTCAAGTGGAGGTGAACGAAGATGTTATCACTCCTCTTCCAGCCTAGAGAGAGTGAGAGAGAGACAGATCGGGTGGTCGAGGTGTCACATTGACCCCAAGGTTAATTTAATGCGAGTTCACTTCTGTTACTCAGTATAAATACTGATTATTTCTGAAAGCCAAAGTTGTGTGCAATCACTCTACTTCATCTTTGTGTTTACGATGCATATTTTGGTTCCCCTTGAGGCTTATTAATTATCATTACATATTTTAGTACCCTTTAAGGCATTCATGCTACAGGAGTAAGCTTGAAAAGTATGTCTGAGGACTCTCTGATAATGTGAAATTAAATACTCGTAAGAAGCCATGAATTTAATAGCATAATTTCAGTAACATCCTTTCTTCAAGGATGATGTTAGTCTTGTGGTTACCAACCACAAGGCCGTGGATCAGTACCAGGTCATGGCACGTTTCTATCGGGTCATAAAGCAACAATATGATTTGATTCAAGATTCAATACTTTTTGCCATTTCAACATGGCTGATAGGAATTTGGTTTGGTTGGTGAGCTCACATAAAATAAAAACAAGCAAAACCTCACATCGCATAGAATAACCAGTAACCGTAACTGTAAAAATATAAAATGGCTATAGTCAACAATAAAACCTTTATGCTTAAAAGAATAATATTTAAAAAAGTAATTAGAAATAAATTAAAATTTTAAATAAAACAAACATTCACCGGGGATGTTATCAGTACCACAAAGCAGCTTTAATTTACCATTGTATACATACCCTTACGGTGTATTATAGACAGAAATAATAACAGCACATTGGTGTTGTAGTAATTAAGGGCACTAACGTCCTCTGAGTAAGTGCTGTTGCAGAACCTGGCAGTCTCGGTTCTAACACTTGTGAGTGGATTGATGAAGAATCTTATGTCCATTTTTCCAAAGCATAATGGTGTAGATTTCAGCAAGGGACAGTATCTTCTGGCCAATGAGTTTTGATTCAGTTTGCACCATTTTGTCCAGGCGTTTTACATATCACACAGTTATTCCAAAGGTGAGGATGCTTTCAATACCACCATGATAAAATTGCATCATACATATCATACGTATGGAAAACGTTTTCTTTGCTGAGCCTTCTACTGTACTGTTGTATTGTTGACATCCCACTTTAAAGAATAGGAGATTGTTTCCACCTGTGGAATGTCCTGACCTTTTATGACCAAAGGATCCACTGTGGATCTTAAGTCCATCACTACTTCCTTTATTTTGGAAACATTCTACTCCAAACCGCATACTTTTTCTTTTTAGTTTCAGTACATACTGCAGCTGCCCTTACAAAGTGCAAAGAATTTGGCCGTACTACTTTGTCACAACATTGCGCCTTGAAGTTTGACCCTCTTGCCCATACATCCGTCCCAGGCTATATTACTTAACATTACCTCGGAGATACCATGGCTTTTGCCATGGCTGTTAATGGCTGAGAACAGAGAGCATAGGATTTAGCCCTAACAACCCTTGTGTTTGGCGGTGACCTTTGGCGACTTTATGAGCGGTAGGTTAAGAATCGTTTTTCTCCCAGGAGATCAGGTGCTTGCTCTGTTGCCCATTGTTACCTCTCCATTTCATGCAACATTTTCCGGTCCATTTTCATTTGTAAAGAAGGTGTCAGACCAGCTTCTCTTATTGCAAATCGTCTACCGAACTCGGTCACATGATCTTGTTAAAACTATACTATTCTCGCTTCTTTGTTCTAGTTGGCCGTCACCTTGAGTGTATGTGTAAGTCAGATAACAAAGATAACATTTTGCTTAGATTTCCGTAGGCTGAATAATGTGACAAACTCAGACTCTTTTCCACTTCCCCATATGGAAGACTTAAGCCCGCCTACCCAGATACCAGTGTTGGTACAACATGCACCTCACATTAGCCATGGCATTCATGCACTTCCATAAACCACAGACTCAGACTTTACACACCTCATTGGGACCATTATTGTTCTTTACTTTAATACATTTCAGTTTCTTGTTAAGTTTGGTCTGCATCTCAAAAAACGTTCAGTACTTTTTTCTCAACTTTTTAATTTTTTCTAATGTGATACAGGTGTGGGGCTGGGTGAGTCTGTTTTAAGCATCTAAGTGCACAGTAAGAAGTTCCAAATCAATCAGTGTGCTTCAGTGCTTTGTCAATCTGAAGTGTTTGATCTGAGAAGCACCGTACTGAGCTACACACGAGCAAGCATGCGCATATGCAAACACATGCATGCATACATGCATACTAGTACGTTGTATGAATACATCATATCAACAGAATAATCAAGAAGTGATTTGTGTTTTAAATAGTGAGATTGGATCAGACGATTGTTATTTAATATGCCATTATCCTAAAACAATCGTTTGAGTTTTATTACGCATTTTAGATCATTACTACTTTCATTCATTATTCATTCATTCATTAACGTTCTTTTCTTAGAGGCACCTATATTTAAATATACAGTGTAGGTGATTATTAATAACCAAACACTTCAGGAAGACCTGCAACTGACAGGCAATGAGTCATGATCTCCTTTTTAAATTCAACTTTGAATGAAAAAAGTGTCTTAAGTCGGAACATCAACACAACTCAAATAGCAGCAGCTGTATAGCAGAAAAATAGGAAGATTTGTGCAGTATTTTAATGGCAGACTATTTAAAACAACCCTTCCTCTCCCGCATATACCTTTCTCTTTGTCCCTACAGCTCCCTCTCCCTCCCTGCTGCCCAGCATGTTCCATTCATGCCCCCCCCCCCCCATTTTCAATCCCATTCAATGTGCTATGCTACCAAGCAAAGCTACAGGCGGGGATGCAGCAGCTAACAGACCCAGCTAGCCCTCCCACAGCAGGCTTCTCCTCCAAACAGAGCCCTGTGTGTTTCGATACATTGACGTCATGGCTGACGCACGGCAGCCTGGAGTGACCGACTCCATCAAAGGCCTGTATGCTCAGGCTTGAACAGAGGTATTATTAGCCAGCAGAGGGAGAGATACATGGAGAGAATGGGGGTAGAGGGAAGGGAGGGATGGGGATGGAGGGGTTTGTAAGGTGGGTTTTTGAATGAACAGCAGAATAACATGCTGTCACTATCTACTCTCAGACTCACAGGATGATGAGTGCTCATGTGAGATTTGAAGTGCGAGTTTGAAGTGCAGAGATCCAGGTAGTTTATTTCTTTCTTAGTTTGGTTATTTATCAGGGACAATAAAGTTAAACATTTTATATAGACAAAAATGCAACAGATGCCATGTATAATATTATAAAAAGTACAATCTAGACCTATAGGAAGTGTATAGGAAGGAAGTACAATGAGATAACTTCTGTTATGAATTGGCGCTATATAAATGAAATTGAATTGAACTGAAAATGTATACAGGGAATCACGGAGCAAATTTTCAGCCTCTTGATTAGGCTTTTGAAATCAGGGTAAAACAAACACGTGATTTTGATAATGATAGGACTTTTACAAAACATTTTCACCTTGATGTCAATTTAGTATCTGTTCTGGAGCTTTCGATCACATGATCACATCACTTTCGATCGATTACATGATCTTCTTCAGCAAATGGAGTTGCTCATTTGTTATGGAATGGAAGCTGTTCAAATTCCATTATTTTATGAGCACTTTAAGGACTTCTTGTCTCGTCATAAAAATATGAGAAGCCCCCAAGGTTTTGCACACCAGATATTACCCTGCAAACAAGATAAGCCCTTCAGGACTTTGAGGGCTTAAATAATCATACACTTTACTTATATAGCATATTTGATAAACAAAATACAGCTCAATGTACTTTATATTCAAAGTAAATCAAGAGTAACGTCTATGTATTTGTTGTGTATTTTGTCAATTCGTTCTAACGAACTGACAAAGACACAGGGAGAACACACAGACTAAATACTCTAGGGAAGGGGGAACAACGAGGCACAGGTGGACAACGAGACACAGGTGAACACAATCAGGGAATCGGGGCAGGAAGTAAAAAAGACAGACACAGGAGGGAACAGACACCTTACCAAAATAAAACAGGAAGTCAAAGAGCCAAACCCAAAACACAGACTGAACAATCAATTTAACAATCAAAATAAGACAAAAACCAATACAATAACCCTACAGAACTAGTACAATCACCCTACAGAACTAATACAGGATGACTAACGAAACTGGCCACAAACCCTCCTTAACTCTAGAAAACAAACATAAATACAACCAGATCATAACAGTATTTCCAAGTATAAAAATAAATTCATATGCACATCAAACTAGACACATAGTCATTGAGTATGGGAATACATGGCTTACGTTTTGCATTTGCTCCTTTGCAGCGGCTGGACTGTAGTCAGCTTGGATTCACAGCAGTTCTATTGGTAAGTATCTACGTACGTATTTGAATGTCCTCCTCAAACCACAAAATGCACTCTCTCTCCATCTTAATTCTCAATATGTGTGGAGTATAACAAGAATAATACGGCAGTTTGTTGGAGAAGTTCCCTATTCATGGTGCGACTTGTTTTCATATTTAACCACATCCAGAAAAAGCTCCATGATGCTGGTGTTAAAAGCTTAGAAGGTGTGAATGAAATACCAAAATTGAGAAAAAAATATTTCTGTTTTTTCATTAGTATGGACATGACCTGAGATGGTTAAGTATGTCAGCTGTCTTGGTGTACTGTACTGCTGTAATTGATTACAATCTGTGCAAGAGGCAGCACCATAGAGGTGAAAGAGGCAGGCTTTGAACTGCCTATCCCTGGATAATCAAAGAAACTGTGGATAAGGGAGCCTTCAATCGAGCCAAGCACTGAAACCCCAGGTGCTGGTATCGAGCTACTCAGGCCACCTGGAAGTCAGGTTATTCTGGGCTGCTTCCAACATGGATGTGTAAAACTGTAGATGTTTTCTACATTCATTGATTCTAGGCTGTTGTTAGGCATAGGCGAGCTAGGTGCTCAACTAGGGCACCACCAGCTGGATAGACGCCATCGAGGAGGAAGAAATATTTTTTAATTAAATGCAGATGCCATTTTTACGTTCAAGTCTGTCAATGTCGAATGTGCCCCTTGATTTGTTAAAAAAAATCAATACTCACACTGCACACACACACACACACACACACACTGATACTTAGAGGAGACTATAGACAGACTGTAGAAAGATGCTCTATTGGGGGCTGACATTTGCTGCCTACAATTAAGCTTCTAACTGCCACTTATTTTACAACCCTGGGGTTCATTTGCTTGCATCGCTGAATAAGAATCAAATATGTAACCAGGTTACTTTTGTTCCAAAATGTAACCCTGTTTTCTGGGTTGGTAGTGTTCTGCGAACCCATTCTTATTCCCAGGTTGTCAAATACTGATGCTTTGTCAAGCCCCTCGGCGTCTCATATGTGTATTTCCCTGCAGAAAACAATGTTTTGCCATGATAACACACTGATGATCTGTCATCCGCTATTATTGTTTTACACAGGAAAAAGGAAGAGAGACACTATTTCGGAACTGGTGCAATATTTGGAAAGGGCAGTTGAGAGGTTCTTGCAGCATAGCAAATAAATGGACAATGCTTTGCGGCAGGATATGAGAGTGGACGCACATTCTCTGCTTGGCATCATGGGGCACATGGTGGCCGTAATGGAGGCACAATCACAAAAACCAAAGCACAATCTTTTGGTTGTTTATTTTTATGTAGAAGTTTTATTTCCTTTTACTGTACATTTTGCCAAGTTTTGTAAAGATTTGTATTGGTTGTTTTTGTTTAACAAATGTCTGGTTCAGTTTCTTAAATCAATGGAGGAGAATATAATACAATTTATGACAGTCCAGATGTCCTCAAACACAAACGGCAGTGTTACAAAAATATGGCATTGGTGTATTCAAAGAATCACTCGTTCCCTCCATTAAAATGCAACATTAATGCAGCTCTGATGTCAGCCCCTTCTGCTCAGGTAATGTCTGAACAGGAGGCTTAATGTTTACAGTCCTGTCTGGGTGCTCTTCAGTGAAATTATCACCATATTCCTCAGAAATGTTATGGAGCACACAGCAGGTCAGTGCCATCCTCTTGCTCAGTTCCAGCTTGCAGTTGCTTCTTTTTAGGAGGCACCTCCATCGTCCTTTTAATCTTCCAAAAGACATCTCCACAACCGATCGTGCACTACTCAGCCTGTAACTGTAGGTGTGTTGTTCAGGGTTCAGTCTGCCAATGTCAGAAAAGGGCTTCATGAGCCAATTCTGCATGGGGTATGCCATACCTATCAGGTAATGTCCAACATCACAGCCAGATATGGTCACTTTGTTTTGTCCTAGTAATTCCCCTTCACTTAGGACCTCCCACAAATGTGACTGTTGTAGCACTCTGGCGTCATGCACACTCCCTGGATAGCCAACACAAACATCCCAGAAAAGACTTTTGCTGTCCACAACTGCTTGCAGAACAATAGAATGCCAGCCTTTCCGACTGAAATAGTCTCGTGGATAGTCCTCTGGTGCAATAATTGGAATGTGGCTGCCATCAATTGCACCGACACACTGTGGAACTCTCCAACGATTATTAACGAAAGTGGCCATTTCTATCAACTTGTCCCCGGTTTCCCCCAAAGGTCTGTTTGGGGAAGCGGTGGATTCCGTCGTAGCAAACTTTAGGGAGGCCAAGAAACAGGAGGAGGTGTTTTCCCAGTTTCTTCCTCGCCGCACTCCGGGTGGGGCCCAGCCTGCCTCGGGACCCTCCAGACCTAGGGAGGTGGAGAAACAGAGCGTGGCGAGTCCAGCCCCCCCTCGTCAAGGCTGGGGGTCGGCTCGCCGACCTCAGCGACCGTCCCGGCCGGACCTCAGGACCGTCATTGACAAGAAGCGTTCCTGATGGTCCTGCGCCCGGTCTGGTGGGGGTTATTCCCCACGGGGCGGGGCGCATCGTACATCTGCTTACCCCATCCTGCGATCCTCCCGGGACCTCTCCCCCTCCGCCTCCTTTGGTGACTCGGGGGGTAGTAGGTTCCGGCGACAGGTGCTGTGCCCCAGGTGTAGGTCCCGCTTTGATACAGAACGCGGGGCCCCTAATCCCCCCCCCACTGGAGGTAGTGAGATTAATTCCGCTGTCGGAGAGCCTGGCGGTGTGGACACTTCTGCCAGGCGTCTCCCCATGGGTGCTGAACACCATTCGTCTAGGATACAGAATCCAGTTTCTTCGTCATCCCCCAGCTTTCAACGGCGTGGTCTCCACTTCCGTGAGACTGGAGGTGGCGCAAGTACTGTCGCGAGAGCTGCACTCTCTTCTGCTCAAAGGGGCCATAGAGCGTGTTCCCCTGCCAGACAGGGAGTCGGGCTACTACAGCAGGTACTTCCATATAGACATATTGCCAAAACACAGGAAGTTCCTGAGGTTCGCTTTCGGAGGGGAAGCGTACCAATTTCGGGTTCTTCCGTTCGGCCTGGCCTTGTCACCCCGCACGTTCACGAAATGTATGGATGCGGCACTGGCTCCGTTGCGACTCCAGGGCGTTCGCATTTTGAACTACATCGACGACTGGCTAATATTAGCGCAGTCTCGAGAGGTGGCTCTCCGGCACAGGGATGTTGTGCTGGCTCATCTGGTCTCTCTCGGGTTGAGACTCAACGCCAAGAAGAGTGTTCTTTCTCCTTCGCGGAGAACGACCTATTTAGGGGTTGTGTGGGATTCGGTGGCGATGCGGGCGCACTTGTCTCCCGCTCGGATCGATACCATCCGGTGTGCCCTAGGCTTGGTCGGGCTGGGTCGCAGTCTCACTGTTCTTCAGTATCAGCGACTGCTGGGTCTCATGGCGTCAGCCTCCACGGTGATTCCTTTGGGGCTGTTACACATGAGACCATTTCAGTTGTGGCTCAGAGCCAAGGGATTCCATCCAAAGGCCAATCCTCGCCGACTATTAGAAGTGACGCACCTCAGGCTTCGTGCACTGGCTGTGTGGTTCAGACCCCGGTTTCATGCCTTGGGTCCCGCTCTTGGCGCACCGTGTCGTCGCAGACTGCTTACGACGGACGCCTCCCTGACGGGCTGGGGTGCGG